>JAVQMG010000069.1:2462500-2737500 GCA_032878915.1 Castanopsis chinensis
TGGTGCAGTTTGCAATATCCTCTAAACTTTAAAACTCAGCAATGACAAGGAACTATAGTTCAACTATTACTTCCTTCTCCCATAATAATAGGATAGGGTGTGGTTGTTTAGGACCCACTAGGTGCATCTATAACTTACAACAACAACAACCAATCCTTAGTCACAAGAATTTGTGGTCAATTATTAATCCTCAACAAAGTAGCCAAGGTTGGCATGATTTAAGGTGTATATGTAGAAATAGATTCATCTATGATAAAGTGACTAAATTTTATGTTGTTTGTCAATTTACCGCAACCCTCCTCCCTTTTCTAGGCTAAGTACAGATAAAAGTGAAGCCTAGGTATGTGTATAACTTGCCCAAAAAAAAAAAACATTTCAAAATCAAGCAATATTGCTTTATCTATTGGTAATAAACACTTTGCCTATATTGTTAAGATTCAAATTCTTTTTTTTTTTGGAAAAACGTGTCTAAAAATATTTTAAATTTTATGTTAAATTGCAATACCTAAAGAGGTATAATTATAATATAATGAATGCATTAGTTTCTAAGATAAAAGAACGAGAATTAACTTAATTCGAGATAGTCACCCTCTAAAAAGAAGAAACTAAGAAAGAGAAACTAAGAAAGAGAAAATTTTAAGAAGAATATGAGAAAATTGCATCTTATTTCTTCAATGTTATAATGCCATTGGCTACAAGTATTAATCTTGCAAATCTTTTTTTTTTTAATAAATACAAGTTGTTAGCAAATCTTATTAGCCAAATAACCAACTAACAACCATGAAGCATAGACACAAATTCACCAACACTGACACGGACACAATGACACATAAATTCTTGAAAGATTAGGACACAGAATGGTGGGATACTACAATTAGTTAATTGATATTATAGACATATTCTATGTCCATATGCTATCAAAATATTTTATATAAAAAATGTCTAAAATTAAAAAAGAATTTATTTTCAATAAAAATTTCTTCCACCAAAATAAGGAAATTTTAAGCAGAAGTTTCCTAGTGTGTCCGACACGTCTAGGCCTACATATTTCAAACACACAATTATTTTAAATCAATGAGCAAGCACCTAAAAATACATCATGTAATTTTCAAAAAATTACATATTACCACCACAATAATGCAACAACGACGATGTCTCCGGTGAATCTGAAAGACTGTATGGAAGAGGTGGTTAAGTACATTTTGGAGCCTCACATAAATGAAACCCTAGAATTCGATCTAGGCCTCTCTTCTTTAATATGCGGTTCTTTTCTTGCTTATTAGAGTTTTGGGCAAATTGTGAATCCAAACATGTTCAAGAAGTGAGTCAAGTTAGTTAATTGGTTAGTGTAAGATTGCAAGTAGGGGTGTGCATGAGTCGGGTTGGGTTGGGTTAAGGAGATTTTTTGACCTAATTCACCATGGTGGGTCAATAAAAATTCAACCCAACCAATCACATAAGTCCAACCCATCCCAACCCACATGAGTCAGGTTGGGTCGGGTTGAACCCATTGGTTGGACAAATTATTATTATTATTATTATTATTATTATTATTATTATTATTATTATTATTATTAATAAATTGAGTAGAAAAAAATATAAATATAAATATATTTAAAAAAACCCAAAGATTAGTATCAATGTAACTCCTTAAAACCAAACAACACTAAAGACTAAATAACAATAGTAATTTATTAGGGTTTGTGTGAACTAATTGGCTTTTATATAGGATAGGAAGAGTTAGTTATTTTAAAAAATTTAGTAATTATAGAATATATTTTAAATATATATATTAAATATATATATGTTAAATATATATGGGGGTCGGGTTTGGCGAATTTGGAATTTTATGACCCAAACCTAACTCGATCCACTATCAAAAAATATTTTGTAACCCAACCCAACCCACCAAGCCCTAAAAACTAACTTAACCCAGCGAATTAGGTTGGATCGAGTCGATTTTGGCAGGTTGGCTGCACACTGTTTACTAGGGGTGTGCATGGGTCGGGTTAAAAGGGTTTTTTGACCCAACCTACCATGGTGGGTCAAAAAAATATTTAATTCAATCCAACCTAACCTAACCTATCACATAAGTTTAACCTAATCCATATGAGTCGGGTTGGGTCGGGTTGAATCCATGGGTTGGACAATTTTTTGTTATTATTAAATTGAGTAAAAAAAAAAATATATAAATATATTTAAAAAAAACCCAAAGATTAGTATTAATGTAACATTTTTAAGGCAAACAACACTAAAGACTTAACAACAATAGTAATTTACTACGATTTGTTTGAACTAATTGCCTTTTATATATATGATAGGAAGAGCTAGTTATTTTAAAAAATTTATTAATTATATAATATATTTTAAATATATATATTAAATATGTATGTGGGTCGGGTCGAGTTTGGTGGGTTTAGAATTTTATGACTCAAACCTAACCTAACCTAACCTAACCTAATCCAACCCAACTTACTATAAAAAAAATTTTGTAACCCAACCTAATGTGTCAATCCCTAAAAGTCGACCCAACCTAACCCTACGGGTTGAGTTGAGTTGGATTGGTTTTGAGGGGTCAATGAGGTGAAAATAAATACATGACATTTTCCTAAAAGACCCCACTTTATGGGTCCCATTAGCAATTAATTATCATTTAAAAACACACTCTTTCTCTTTGTGGGTCCCACACAACTCTTGAGATTTTCCAAGAATGTCCGGGGAAAGAGTAAGGAAAGAGAAAGTAGAGTCAAAAGTCAAAAGAAAAAGGTTAGAGTAATTGTTCCTTCATCTTCGTCCTTTAACTGAAGCAAGACTCTGGACTTCAAACATAAATAGCTGCCTTTAGCTGAAACAAAACCCCAAGATCTCTCATAATTTTTCTTGTTCCTCTCGTCCAAAATAATCTTTCTCTGTCTCTCTCTTTCTCTCTGCGTTAAAACCAAGTCCAAAGCAAAGCAGAGAAGAAGTGAGCGATGAGCACTATGTGGGCTTTCATGGTGAGCTGGTTCACACCCTTTTCGCTTTTCGTTTTCCTCAACCTCACCATCCTCACCATCTGTCTCACCTCTCTGTTCACCTCTAACAGAAAACCACACCAACAAGAACAACATCAACAACTGGCACGAGCAGTCTGTGTTAGACAAAATTTCGGATCCGGGTCATGACCATTAGGTGAGGAGGAGCAAGTCCGACAAGGTTGGTGGTGTTGTGGCGTAGCCCGGCGAGAAGATGACGAAATCGGCGAGCGAGAAATCGGCGCTGGAAAGGAAGATGGAAACGGCGTCGCTTGGGTACGACGAAGAGGTGGATGCTAAGGCTGATGATTTCATCAATAGCTATACAACCAAGAAGTCAAGAAATACCCCGCCGCCCTCGCCCCCAAACAAAAAGAAACAAAAACAAAAAATGGAAACACTCGATCAACGATCCTCAACAAAGCGAGTATCGGCTAAAGACTCTTCAACCTCAAGGAAGGAACCTGAGCCTAGACATGGCAAAAGCAAGTTATTGGTATGTCTTCATTCTGAAACAAAAACGAGACTGCTTCGAGTTTTTGTAATGCAAGCCATCTGAATCACTTTTTTATATTTTGCTGTAAAAAAAAAAAGTCAATATCTTTTAATTGTTTATTTGAGTTTAAGGAAACAATTTATTTTCAAATTTTGCTTTTGCATAATGAGTAAAGATTTTTAAATTTAAATAACAAAACCATTTCTGAGTTAAAAATATGTTTGCAAGTGCATGTGTGAAAAACATTTACAAGTGTAAAACTAGTGAAGCCAAAGTATCAAATTGTATAAATTATGAATGCTGACTCATTTTTTAACAATTTGATGTCCAACATAACTACTTTTCAAAATAAATTATGATATTTCCTAACCAGTGTGTGTTGCTTAACAATGATTTGAACATAAAAGGACCATGTATAAATAAGCATGAATCCAATTTTAAAAAAATTGAAATGTGACAATGATAATAGATTATAAAATTAATTTTCAAGATTGTAAAATATGTTTTTATTCTTTATCATATGAGTTATCCAATAAGTAATTTGTAATTTTGTTTTATATTTTGGAATGTTGATACTGTGTAGAAATAAAACATGTGTATTTGTTTTACTTATATTTGTGTTATTTTGTTTTAGATAGCAATGTTAGAATTTGTATAATTTTAAAATTATTGAATAAGTATTAATAAGTTTTACTGAATTTATTCTTGATATAAGTGGTGAAGTCAAAATAATGCATTTTACATAAAATAATTTGTTGCATAACTTTTCAAATGAAAAATACATGTTTTATTTATAAAAAAAAAAAAATTCATGTGAAAAATATGGGTCAATACGGGTCAACCCGACTCGACCCGCAACCTAATTGACTCGAACCCGTTTTTAACCCGCTTAAGATGACTTGTTTTTAACCCGTGACCCGTTTGACCCGCGACTCGATTGACCCGACCTGACTCGACCCGACCCGCCCGTTTTGCCATGTCTAGGTATGTCTTCATTCACACGATTGCATTTGTAATGCAAGCCATCTTCACTTATATATTTTGCTGAAAAAGTCATCTTTCAGTAGTTTTTCTTCTTTATTTTCTTTTGCTTTTGCATCATCTTATTTTTAACAATTACTAGCATGTCAGCAAGTCCAGCGCTTGAGTGGTGGTTGATTTCATAACTCTTAATTTTTAATTTTTTAAAAATTTTACAAGGATAAAAAATATAAGAAAAAAAATAATTTAATAATAATAAATTTATCAAAATTCGCTTTTAATAAAAAGATATTAAGTAAAGTGATAAAGATTATAACCAATTTTGTACCTAAATTTTGTTTGTTTGTTTGTTGGTTTTTTTGTTTTTTTTTTTTTTAACGGTGAAAATGTTGCTTACTTGCTTTTCTTTTGGTTTCCTATGATTTTCTAGACTTGTTTCTTTCACTAAATTGAGCATTTCTATCGCAATGCAAAATAGAAAAATGCTCAATTTTACATCCAAACTACAAAATCACTTACATCCATGTGTAAATTTGCAAAATTTCTATAATAACCTTATATATATATATATATTAATATAAAAAAGTTATAAAGTTTTATTTTGTTTAAACCTCTTGCTCCACTAGATTTTTTTTCCCTCTCTCTCTCTCTCTCTCTCTCTCTCTCTTATATATATATATATATGGAAGATAATAATAAAAATAGAAAAAAATAATTTGAATAAGGTATAATTTAGAATAGATAATTTGATGTGTATTTTTTAAAAGTGATTTTGTAAAATAAAAAAAAGAATATTCTTGTGCTAAATAAATAAAAAATTTTGTATGAACTGACATAGATATTCTTACGCATACAAATTCTTATGACTACTAAAAATCAACTATAAAAGCCATAATCAATCTCTCTCTCTCTCTCTCTCTCTCTCTCTCTCTCTCTCTCTCTCTCTCTCTCTCTCTCTCTCTCTCTCTCTCTCCCCCCCGCTTTTACCTTTCAAAAGTTTTTGATCTCATTTGATACTTTTGAAACTCTAAGGTTGAATTTTGACTACCTTAAAATATAGGGTTTAACATAAATTTGTTTTTTCAAAAAAGAAAAAAGAAAAATAGATTAGGTAACTAGTCAACCTAAATGTAATTTAGAGTAAAAAGTTTGGATTTGGGCCCATTTTTTTCCAAGTCAAGTTATCGGATCGGTCCAATTTAATTTTTCAAGTCTACCCATGAGTCAAGACTAGACAAAAAGAGCAGTAAATGACACACTGGGGTGGGGAAAGCTAAGGGGCCATTTAGTAATATTGTTCTAGTAATGATATTTGTATTTTTTGAAAATACATGTAAGTTAAAAAGGATGTAGAAATATATGTAATGTTATTTAAACATTAAAAACTGTTGCTCAAAACAACTTACCAAACAGCCCCTAAATGCGTGTTTCAATTTTTTCCACGTATTCTCAAGTGTCTTGTTCAGTCTCTTTAGTCCACAGCATTTCCCTCCCTACACCAAAATCTCATCTCAGTTACTCTCTCTCATACTTTTAAATCTTTTGGTCTCCATTTGGTTGGAGGGGTGAAAAAATAGAAAGATAAAAAATGTGAAAATGATAGAAAATATTTAATTTTTTTCTCATGCATGTTTGGTTTGAAGGATGGAATAATTGAGGAAAAACTTATTTGTTTGGTTAAGAAAAAAAGTGAGAAGAAAGAAAAAGTAGTTTATAGGAATTTACTTTGATGCTGGATCATGTAAAACATTATTTATATATTTATTTTGTATTATGTTGCCCAAAAAATATATATAAGCATATCAATCTACCATTTTTTTTTTAGCTTTCTATTTTTTAATTAAAAAAAATTAATGATCATATAAAAAAACAATGCACATAATAATAATAATAATAATAATAATAATAATAATAATAATAATAATAATAATAATAATAATAATAATAATAATAATAATAATGCCAAAGGCCTTATAGCTGAATTGACATCTCCTCATGCACAAAGTGTTTAGAGGTCTAAGGGGGAAATAGTTCGAGCTGCGGAGTTAGCAGCATGTACTGTTAAGTGCTATATATGTGTGCACCTATCCTTTGTTATTTGTTTATGGGTCATGTTAATGGGTGCTTTAGAACAATTGTTAATTAACTAAATTAGAAAAGTTTTTAACACCACTTTTATAAAAAATATGAAAAACTGTCAGAAAAATAATTGCTTTATCAATTTTCAATAAAATATTTTTAAAATTGGTTTCTAAACTAATGCTCTTAAGATATTTCTTAACATTTTCCTTTATTTATTTTCACAAAAATCAACCATAAAATTCAAAACTGTCGTCTAGTATTCCAGGTGATCAAGAGCTTTGGGGTTTATCTCAAGTCTAACAAAAAATATTCTCTCTCTCTCTCTCTCTCCCCCCACCCCCCCCTCAAAAAAAAAAAAAAAAAAAAACTCATGGCAAATCTGGGTTTTCTTTGGTCTCACTCTTAAAATGTTAATACAAATGATGAAATTTTAGGTTTATCTTTTGTTGCTATGTTGTGAAAGGCATGGTAGTGAATTTTTTTTTTTAGAACTTAAAGAAGGGTAGAAGAGGTAAATCAGTTGTGTTTTTCTTGGGAGTTTTCTCTTGTGCTTTCCGCTTTACTCAAAGAGATTGATTTTTTGGGGGCTCGAGAAGAAAACTCATGGACCCCACAAAAATCTACCCTTTTCTCACCCCTCAACCAAACAATCAAAATTATATTTTGTCCCCACCTTTCTCTCAAAAACTTCTATGGTTCTACTTATTTTGCAGAAAGCAGTCAGCTTCATTGTTGCTGTGTTAGGCCAAGAAAGTATGGTGTGAGGAGAACAAGTGTTGTTTGGTGGTGATTTTGAGCAAGGAATGGGCTGGGTATTTTTTTTGCTTTGGGCCAATTTAATTTTGTGGTTTTATTTATAACACGTTAAATTTTTTTGGGTTCTTTTTAAAAGAGTTCAATTTCTTTTTGGGCTTTTCTATACGAATTCAAAAGTTGAGAGTCAATTATAAATGCTTTGAGTATAAATTTTAAATTGTGAGAGGCCAAATTCTAATGTTTAGGGGGGGGGGGGGGGATTGGGATTATGTACATTGTAATTGTAATTAAGAAAATTACTTGCTGTAAATGAAATTTTCAAAAGCTAGTGGGCCCATGGCTCCCCCTGACCCCCTAGTTTGACCTCTACTCACGTTCATAATAACTGCCTTTTGAGTTATCGTTATTTGTTTGTACGATGTTTAATTGTATTATAAACACATACTTTCTTTTTTATTTAGTGCAATTTATAAATCAGATTAATTATGTTTATGCTTAAAATTTTATTTTATTCAAATCATTCTAATTTTATGTGAAATAAAAAATTTCTTTTATTTGAAATATATTTCAATTATAAATATATACCATAAATATATATTTTAATTATAAATATATACCATAAAATATGCATTCCAATACATTTTTTTAAAAAAGTAAAAGAATATATATTAGCTATTAACTGTTTTGGATCTCGAAAACCAAATAAAATAGATCCTAATTAAAAATATATATATTATAAAAATTCAAATAAATATTTAAATATAAAAATAATCTCACATTATTCGTTGGTAAAGGGCCTTGAAATATATATAGTCAATTAGCTAGCCTTGACTTAGTGTTGTAGCATATATATATATATATATATATATATATATATATATATATTATATAAATTATAAAGTATTTTTAGGAAAAGAAAAACAAAATTATAAACAGCAACTTTTGTTTTGTTTTTTTTTTCCCCGGTTATATATATATATATATATATATATATATATATATATATATCTGTATATATTAAGAGGATTTAAAAAGTTAGTTATTGCTTTTTTTTCCTGTCTAAAATATCCCTAAATTAATTAACTAACAATTTTAAAATGGAGTTAAAATAGCAAATTGGCAAAAGAAGGTTAGTTATTATTTTTTTTACTGTAAAAAATACTCCTACCTAAAACTTAAAAATATGGTTAAAATAGTAAATTGACAAAAATAATAAATTCATACTTCTACATTGAAATGTCTTTCTACTACTAATGAACTCTTACTTTTACGTTGATTTAAATTCTTACTTCTACTCACTAACTTCCTTAAAAATAGGATCATTTTTTTGTTAGTTTTAAAACTCCTCCAATTTACAAAACTCACCTCACGTATTCATCACACCCTTATATATATATATATATATATATATATATATATATATATATATTTGTTATTGAAAAATATAAAAATCCCAAATTATAATAAATATAAATTATTAATCTTTACTTAAAAAACAGAAGAGTCTTACGCGCGTGCTGAGAGACTAATATATATTATTTTTTTCAATCGTCAACTTATTTGTGTTTATTTTGATTGGTGAGTAAAACTTTTGCACCTTAAAAAGTGATATTTTTAATTAAAAACAAAAACAAAAACAAAAAGCTGAGATGCATATGACAAGTTGGAGTAATATTCTGTAACAGGGACGTGCCACATTGGTGCTGTTTTTGTGCTTCGCAGTAACCCGTTCCTTTTGCTAGACATCGTCGAATCCCGCCCTTTTGTCTCATCCAGAAAAGACAAATATGCTGTTAATCCAGGGGTATCTACTAAGAGTTCCCATGAAGTATATCAGCGTCTCAAAGCCAGCGCTGAACAGCACGTAAGAGTTTTTGCACTTGAGATTGTGGAAGGCAGTGATGGAGGAGGTGAGGACGACGTTTCATTACAACTAGAATATCAGCGCTCACAGGAGACATCTACCTCCCGATGCCAGGAAGAACCCATGCTTAACTTTAGAGGTATGATGCACGGACACGGACACGGACACGGATACGACACGGACATGGACACGGCGATACGGCAATTTTTGAAAAATAAGAACACAACACAGCATAGACACGGTAATTAAATAATTAATTAAATTATATATTTAGGCATATTTTTAAATATTTTTAGACATAAAATACATTTATGTCTAAAATTTAAATTATGTAAGAACTACAAATAAGCAAATTAACAAGCTAAATAAAACTTTAATAAAGGGACGCTTAAGTAATTTAATAAATCACTTTTAGCATTCATTTTAATAAATCACCTACAATATTTAAGTAATTTAACTTTAATAAATAAATAAAACTATAACATTAACATCTAACAACATTAACACATAATATAACATGCTAAATTATATTTATATCCCACTCTCACGGTTAGTGTAACCGTGAGAGAGGGATTAAAAAAAAAAAAACATTATAACTTAATAAGTAATAACTTATAAGGCAGTAAGTCACCCAACCAAATGCCAAACAAATATCTGAAGAAAAAAAAAAAAAAAAAAAACATAGAGAAGCTTGGTCGGACCTGAGTTGTCCACTCCAAGAGAGAGAGAGAGAGATCGGACGGGTCAGGGACGGCGTCGACGTCGATGTCGATGGAGCTGGCCGATCGGCCCGACTTAACTCCAGCGAGGGACAGAGGGCACCGGCACAGCGGGCAAGGTCAGAGGGAGGAGAGGACGAAGGGAGAGGTTGAGATGTGGGTTTCGGGTTACTAACTCCTAAGTTCTCACTTCTCAGACTTTTGTTTTAGGGTATATCATGAGATCAATGGTTCCGGTAAGTCCATCTGTCAAAATCTGTGATTTTCCCTTTTTTTTTTTTTTTTTTTTTTTTCACTGCTGGCGTGTCCGACGTGTCGGCGCCGCGTCGGCGACGCGAAAAAAAAAAAAAAAAAAGGGACGCTTCTCGGACACCTGAGTCCAGCGAATCGTACCCGTTTCGGTGTCCGACACGTGTCGGACACCGACACTTCGCCAGAATTGCCGTGTCCGTGCAACGTAGTTTTAGAGGCAATAGGGGAGGCAGTGGCAGAAATGGAGGTGGAGGTGAAGAAGAAGGAGGAAGAGATGGAAGTAGAGGGAATGGGAGTGGCAGACGTGGAGGCGGAGGAGGCGGGGGAGACAGCGGAGGCGGAGGAGGAGACGGGGGAGACAGCGGAGAAGGAGGAAGAGGTGGAGGTGGAGGGGGAGGCGGAGGCGGAGGCAGAGATGGAGAGGGAAGTGACTTGGAAAGGAGAGGTGGAGACGAGAAGAAATTGAGACCCACTCTGGACGTATTGAAACTTGCAATAATGTCCATCGCTATCACAGAACAAACATCTGGTTCGGCTATTGCCTTGAAGTTGGTGGCCAAACTTTCTTGACAAAGCTTCTCCTAGTTTTGGTGATGACAAATAACCTGGTAGGTTACCTCTGTAGCATGATCTCTGTCTTGCTAATGCATACGAGGCCACGAGTTGCTCGTGTATTGGGAGTGATAGGATGTGCTGCTACTGCCTTGGGGTTCCTAATATTGATTGTTACGTTCATCCAAGGGTTGTACAACGGAGAATGAAAATTTTAAAAATAATGTGTGCTCTTTTTTATTTTATGAAGGACTTTTATATTTAAATTGTATTAGCAATGTAAATTAGGATTTTTCGTCTTATGAATAGATATAATGTGCTTTGTCATCTGGTTGTCCGTTTTAAGTATAAAGGAGCCAAGTGACAGTAGTGAAAATTTAATTCCATTAGCCAAAAAGGAGCCAAATGTGACCTCAGTGTTAGAAAAGTTTTTATGAGTAAGCGCTGCCTACTACAAGGTCACAAACCTTCACTGTGAGAATTCATGGGAAGCAACAAAAGGTAAATTACCATCTTAATAATGCATCATGATTACAGATTTCAACACTATTGCCGAAACTGCCTTGCACTTATTTAATAATTATGTATTTGCAAGGGCAGTACGGTTTGGAATCTTGTGGAGTTGCAGGATTGGCGCATTGGGAGCAGATACAACAGGGGAATTTGTTAAGTTTTTGATAGCACTCGAGGGAGAGGAGGGTGGGATGAAGTGTGTGAGCAGGAATGGTTTGTGATGGCTGCTGTAACTCTTGGGGCTTTCTGGAAAACAAGGAATGACTTGATTTAATTAGAAAGTTGCAGATCCCATAAAGAGAGGAAAAATTATGAGTGGATTTCACCTCAGAAACGCTGGCTGAAATTGAATGTTGATGCTGTGTTGGGATCTTGTAAAGCCTTTGTTGCAGCTGTGCTGAGGAATGAAGAGGGTAGTTTGCTGCAGTATGGTCCTTTAACGTGAGCTATAGTTCACCAATGCTTTCTGAGGCAATCAGGAATGCAATTCGTATCAGTAAAAGAACAGGAGCTGATAGAGTAACAATTGAGAACGATGCCCGAGTGGTAGTGCAAGATGCTAAGAAGCTCAATGGCAATGATGAGATTCATAGTTAGGACAAAGAATTACTTAAATTCTCTACTTATGACAAAGAAATCTGATCCAGTTATGTTCAGAAAATAAACATGGAGATTCATAGCAGAAACACATTGATACCTTTTAGCTGCGAAAAGAAAGGGTCCTAAACATGAAGTTCATGTACCACAGACTTCAAAATCTGATGAAAGAAAACATCTGTTAGATTAAGGTATACAAAGAAAATTTGGCATTGAATGACACCCTCAGTTTAAAATTTAAAACTTACATTCACAATTTCCGATCCCTCGTCCAAAACCAGCTTTTGCCATTCATTTTCTTCCTGCTTCAAGAAGCTTCCTTCATGGAAAAACTTCAAACCACTCTCTGACCTACAAAAGGCTTTTGAATTGATTGATTCAAATAAAGCTGATGCCAGACGCTTGGATAAGGGATATGGAGGAACTCCTTCAAAAGAATCTGCATAATGAGTATGAACCATGAAGAGTTAACATCCTCCTTGAAAGTAATAAAGCATACATCTAAAATTCCAGTGCAAATTGCACTTTTTCCGTTAACTTTGATGCAGTTTCCAAACTAAACTTCAAACCTTAACAATGAGAAGGAACTATGGTTCAACTAGCTCTTCCTTCTCTCATAATAATAGGGTGAGGTCATGGTTCAAGACCCATTAGGTGTGTGTAACTCACAACAATCCTCAACAGACTAGCCAAGGTGGGCATCCCTCAAGGTGTATATGCAGAAGCGAATTCATTCATAATAAAGTAACTAAATTTTATGTTGTTTGTCAACCATCCACAACCCTCCTCGCTTTTTCAGTCTAAGCAATAGTTAGGTGCATGTCTAATTTGCCGCCAAGCAATATCACCTTATTTATCAACAATAAACACTTTATCCTAAGGCAGTATAATTGCAAAGTAATGAACCTGTTTGTTTGGCATTATTTTCATTTTGACCCTTTACATTTCAAAATTTAGCCCTTCATGTTTGATTCAAGTTTTTTGTTTAGCCTAGTATGAGAATGAAAATTTTAAAATGTAAAATGCCAACAGAAAATTGAAACGAAAATTTGACAAAGTGAGAAAGTTGCATCTTATTTCTAGGAAGCATGAACATGGGTACGATACGGTGACACGAGCATTTTTGAAAAATTATAACATAAAACGGTTGGTACTACACGAGTACGGTATCCTAAATAAAGTGTCCGTGCATCCTCGTCTTATTTCTTCAATGCATAAAAGTATTTATACAACTTGTAACCAACTTGCCCCAAATCTTGCAATATTTCAACTAACTAATTAACTAACTTGACTCTTCTTGATTAAAAGGCTAACTATGTGATGACAAGAATTAAACCTATAGTACATGTTTGGGTTCACAATTTGATTAAAATTCTAATAACCTAGAAAAACAACCAATCAAGAACTAAGTGTATTAAAAAAGAAAAGAAAAAAAAAAGGCATTGAATCCATCTAATGTTACCAATGGTGGTCGTGTTGGGATCAAGTTTGAGGAGGTCGGAGGGGGAGTTGGAGAGGCATAGATCAAATTCTAGGGTTTCGTTTATGTGAGACTCTAGAGTGTACTTCACCACCACTTCCATACACTCCCTCAAGTTAACTGGAGACATTTTCGGTACTTTTTTTTTTTTTAATAAAATTTTTTGGTTTTTCGTTGTAGTAGTGTGGTGGTGATTGTGAAAGTCTGAAAATTGGTTTAGAAGAAAAGTTTGAAATGTGGAAAAATATCGGTAATATCGGAGTTGGATGGTGAGGCCGAAATATGTTTGCCAATATCCGAGCTTTCTGATATGTTTTGCATCAACCGATATTTCAATTTTATGTAAGTTCCAAGGCCAAAATGGTCAAATACCATCTATGACAGAAATATTTGGCAATATACAACTGTTTGGGAAAATAATTAAGGATTTACCATTTCTTTTAAGCTCGAGTTTGTTGTGTAACTTAAGAACTCGAGTTCCATGAAATTGAGTTCCTGAAACTCGAGTTCCAAAAGAGCAGGACATCCATATATATTTTCAAAACAGTGGTAGATTGCCAAATATTTTGGCCAACAGTGGTATTGGGCCATTTTGGCCCAAGTTCCAACTCTTGTTTTCATAGGTTAGCTTGCTATGATTGGCCAATGCCCAATGAGTATTATGCAAAAAGTGTGTGCACTATTGTGTACAACAACTTTCGTTAAATAAAACATTGTAATGAATTCTTTAAAAAAAATGGTAAAATTTGGCTACAATTCTATTCAATTTTTTTTTTTTAATTAGATGTAAATTTTAATAAATATACCAATATTTAACATTTTCTTCTTATATTCTCTACGATTGCAAAATTTTTGAAAAACAAAGATTTATAATTATATCATTAATCAAATATTTAAATTTCAGGTTTTTGTAGTCTAAAATTATGCATAAAAATTAAAATTTATAAATTGAATAGTAAATCACATTCGATTGACATGGAATTTAATATACATGTTAGGAACATAAAAAACGTGCAATCTAATTGTTATATTTTCAAAATATGTAGACTTGTTAATTATTTTTGGTGGAAGTTGTAGCCATTGGTTATAACCAAATTTGTAATCAAATTTTATCATTCCAAAAATGGTTATATGTTGGGCACTTATTATTTTTAAAATGATATATATATATATATATATATAGAGAGAGAGAGAGAGAGAGAGAGAGAGAGAGAGAGAGAGAGAGAGAGAGAGAGAGAGAGAGAGAGAGTAAATTAGGTGTAAGAGCCCAAAAAAGGCTAAGCCCACTTAGAATAGTGGAGTTAGGTTTAAAAGACCCAATACAATTAATTTGTTAGAGTATGGGCTTCCGAGGTCAATTTTAATGCACTTTTATGGTCCAATTGCTAGATTAGTGGAGAAAAAGCTAAACTAATTGTAAAACGAGAAACTAAATTTGGGATTAACACTATCTCAGATCTTGCCGGGGAGCAAATGTTCATATAAAGTTTCAGGTCTCAAATATAGGGTTATACTACACAATTCATATATATGTTCTCTTTCAATTCTCCGTTTCCCCATTTGGAGGGGTTTCCTTTCCTTATATAGTCAATCAAATTGCATCCTAGCCCTAAACTTGTACAACCAAAGGCCTTAGTTTGGATGTTTGTCCCATCAGGGCTTTGTTGGAGGTAGTAGAGTGTGTTGTGAGCTGTGGGATTACTGTTCAAGGGTTATTCTTTCATTAATGTGACTAGTTGAGTTGGTGTAGTGCATTGAATGCGGAGGTAATGGCTACTTTACCTAGATATTTCCCTTCTTCTTTATTTACATGTTTCTACTATCTTCCTCGGTATCTTGTCCTTTGGTGCAAGTGGCTTGCTTAATGCTTCTCGAGGTAGGCTCGCTCATTGAGCTCCTCAGGGAGTCGGCCTCCTCATCCTTCCTCCTTGGATTCTTATTCATGTGTTGGGTTAGAACTTAAGCATGGATGAGCCCTTTCATTCCATGTTTTGGGTTAAGATGGAAAGATTAATTTTGACAATTCTTAAACTTCATTATTTGAGTGAAAATCAATTTTTATTATACTTGTTATTTTAACTCACCCAAAGGCAATTATCTAACTTCAAGGAAACAGTTATAGGTTTGGTAGTACTTAGGGTCTATTTGGATACCACTTATTTTGTTGAAATTGAAAATTATTGCTGAAAGTACTGTAGATAAAGGTAAAAGTTAGTTAAATAGTACAGTGGGGGTATGAATAGTACCAAAAAGTGCAGTGGGGTCCATGAATATTAGTAAAAATAAACTGAATAGTAAAATAATTTTAATTTTTCATTCTTATCCAAATGCATTCTTAGTAGGATTTTTATGTGAAATACACAAATTAATAATGTCAGCAGGAAAAAAGCCTACATTAACAAGCTTATTAGAAGTGATATACACTCGAATTGGTAATAAATATTTATAAATTTATGAGCATAAAGCCTTTAACAAACCTATATATTGATTATACATTGTTTTGATACAAAGAGATCATACTTTGGGTTTTTATGTTTGAATGTGCATGTCCTCCATTTGAAATATTTCTCTCTATTTATACTTAAGGCTTTGATATTTAACATTGTCTTTTCTGCCAAGTGTCATGCACTTATTTGGATAAAACTACTCGAGATAACTGCTAGTCTTTAGTTTCCAATGGATTGGCGCCATTTGTCCCTCTTAAGGGCTTCAATTTCTTGTTTTGCTTGTTTGTTTGTTTATACACACACACACACACACACACACACACACACACACACACATATATATATATATATATATATATTACTAATAGCTGAGAGTTCAATCTCTTGTTAATTCACTAATGACATAGCAGTCCTGCTGGCAATGCCTTTACACATGGGTCTCTCTTATTTTGCCATGTGTGCAATATTGTCCTAACACTCATGACTTAATAATACAAAACTAACAAAGACTCAAAGGGGTGTTTCTGAATCTTGGTTTTCTTTAAAGTTTAAGGGGATGTTTGGTTTTAAATAACATTTTTTGTGAATTAAACAACACAACACGTGTTTTCACAACACTTTTTCACTCACACGTATTTCTAAAAAACTTAAACATTGTTAGTAGAATAACATTACCAAACGGTTCTAAGTACTAGCGACAGGATTGGTGTTATGCAAAGAGGAGTAGTTGAAATATTTAAGAAGGGCATAAAAAAAATTAGTAAAGTGTAACCTTGAAAAAGTAGAGGTGTTGAAAGTGGATTATCCCAATGCAGATGATGAAGTAATATTTTCTTAGTTTTAGGGAAAAACAAATCGTGATTTCAGGGGTAAAGTTCAATCTCTTTTCCTAATCTATGAAGCACGGTTGTGTTTTCGAATTCGGGTGTGGGGTGTGGAACTCAGCAATTTTTGAAAAAGTAAGGTGCGGGTGTAGTGATTAAAAAGTTATTAAAAATATTTTTATTTTTATTTTTTATATATTGCTAAGTATACTTTTTTCACATTATATAAACATCTATCAAATTTAAGAGCAATAGTAGATAATAGCTAATGATGTTGACTCTGAACCAAGCATAGCAGTCCAATATGAACCAAGCATAGTTGACTCTGAATTGGTACAAGATCTTCTTACTTAGCAGGGGCCAATACCATTCTTCATTCCTCAACACATTATCCACTTTGGCATCAAAATAGCTTGCTGCATCATATATTAAATGTTTGATAGAGAGTACCAGACATCACAGAGCTGAAAGGTAGATGGAGAAGGGTTGAGCAAAACAAATGACTAAGAGAGTTTGAGTTGAAATGGTGCGTTTCGCACCATTTTTTTTTTTTTTTTTTTTTAACTTGAATTTTGGCCTGTATCGGCCGTATTGGCATCGATACGGCTTGAATCAGCGGTTTCGGCCGATACAACCCGAATGGGCACAAATCGGCCCGAGTCGGAGCGTATCGGGAGATGAAAAAAAATAAGCGACGTGGCAAAACTGCCCGAGCAGCGGCGTCGCCTGCTGCACGCCACGTTGGGCCGTGTCAGACGCGGGTGCAGCTCCTCTGTTGTCTTGTCCGTGCTTTCCAGCACCTAATTCAAAAATAATCATCCAAATCCAAAAAACAAAAACCCATAGTTGATAGTCCAAAACCAACATAAACCCACAAGGCCAAATCCAATGAGGTTCAAGAGCAAGACCCACTTCTCCTAGAACACTTTCTCAAGCGGAGCAGCCCATCAACGCCGCTAATTCTAGTTCTGGTTATGTTTCTGAAACGCAATAATTCCAATTTGTGTGTGTGTGTGTGTGTGTGTTTTTTTTTTTTTTTTTTGGTGACTAAGAATCATATACAAGACCTTGCCTTCTGTCATTTGTTTGATATTGTTTTCTGGAAAAATTTACCTTTAAACGGGCTTAGAAAAATCTTGCTTCAATCCACTGTATGTAGTTTTTGTCATGTGACTTTTTTTTTTTTTTTTATTTAACGATTTATATGACTTATTTTAATAATACATGTGAATATGAATTTCATGAATCGACAAATACATAACGAGTTGGAAGAGATCCAAATAGAGTAAAAGAAAACTATCCTTTTCTCATCCACTTGTTTTTGCTTTCCCTTTAAATTCTTTTTTTTGGGGTGAATTTGCCAATTCGGATAAGGCTCTTTGTGATATAAAACAGTTGGTGTTTTATTGATCAAAATAATACAAAACAAAACCCTGCTCAATGTTCTCCTCAACACTGGATAAGCTTATTTCAACAGGCTTATTTTGCTTTAAAAAAAAAAACTTGTATCTAGAAAAATGAGAATTCAGAAAGCTATAGCTAGAAAAAATCAAAATTCCCCTTGCTCATCCAAATAGGAACTTGCTACTAGATCAAGATGTAAAGGTTGTACTTATATATACATATCATATTATTTTCTCTCTTTTGCGTGGAAAACAGAGAGTATAACTTTAGATAGAGCAAAATGGAAGAAAATAATACATATGACCAACCTTAACTAATTTGCCGAGAATCCATATCTGACCCCAAGATTTTGGGACTATGGCTTTCTTTGTTGTTGTTGTTGCACGATAAACATATCTTTGCTCTAGTTTTTTTAAAAATTTATTCTTAAGTGTCAATGGTACCATAATATGCAAGCAGACTGTACCTTGTTTCTATACTTTCAAGTTCATTAATCATTTTGTGGCACATTATCTTTATCTCCCTCTGAATTTTGTCCTACTATGTCAGCTGCTATTTGTAGTAATGAATGTCTAAATCCAAAGTGCACCTCAAAACTAGCAAAACTCAAATTTTGACAGTTGATGTTCAACAGTCTGTCAGGACAGGGCAAGCCTTCTCTTAAGTTCTAGAATAAAATCATAAAAAATCAGATGGACAACTCTGATATCTCTAAGCGGTTGGAGAACATTAGAGCACAGATGAGCAGTATGTACAACAGTGGCCAGTCATCCGACCCTAGTAGAGAAGATAAGAACCAGGTGTACACCGGATCACTTCCTCCAGATGTGATCCCTGTGAATCAAAGAGATCCAAACACTGACCTAAGAACAGCACAAACATTTAGGCTCCCTACACTCCCTGAAAAATTTAATAAGATTCCGAGTTTGGATGCTCTAAAGATGATTTCGTAGATAATGAATGGGCTGACAAACCTGCTGTTAGACTGACAACATTAACAGATCAACAAAATGTAATTTTTGTTTTAGCATTCCATTTGAGAGCTCCAGAAGTAGGATCCACTGAAAGAATGTTTGAAGCCATAGATCCACATAGTAAACCGTCTGATCCACATAGTGACTTTGAAGATGTCCTAGTACCCACAAGAGAATCAATTCTAGCATCAGAGCGTGTATATGTAGTGCAGAATGCCAAAGCATACTTATTCTTAGCTGCGTCAATGCTCCGATTGTTCACACAATCCCTTGAAAACTATTGCCCAGCTTGGAATCACATTGTTAATGGATTTAAAACTTTTTACGGTCATCATTGTCCTGTTACTGACATTTTCCTAAAGCAGAGGTGATAAAGGCCATCCATGTAAATTTTGCTTTTGATAAGGTATTCAAAGCTAAATTATACAGATTGTTATATATGTCTAACTCAAAGCCCAGCTATGATAGTCTGAAGTGATTTCTGTACAATAATTATCTGTCTCACAATGGTATGCATATCGTTTCGATATTCTGTAGGCTCTATGATGCTTTAAATTGCAATCCTGATGTTTTGTTAAAGGCTATATAGGCCCCACAATTTGATAGGCTAATTCAAGCTCTGGTGAAAATTCTTGGATACATGAATGAAGAAGTAGGTCAACATGAGAGGCAGATGTGGAAATACGGGAGAATTTTTTATGAAAATTTCATGTCTGTATTACAGACAAAAGCATGCCTAAATTGGTAATGATATTAGCTGCTGCTCTTCAACAAGAAAGACCCGAAGGAGTAGAGAATATTCTAAAAATCAAACAACTTGAAGAAGTGAGTGAGGGAAAAAAAAAAAAGTATTATGGCTACAGAAGCTGTGAGAAAGATGATTAAATCCTCACACAAACAAACAGCCTGATTCACCATCTGCAATTGAGTTAGTTATTGACCTTCATATATCTTCCATGGACAACTTTTTTCTTTTGCTTTTATGTAAGGATTCTCTGCTTTTATTTACGTAAGATAAAGCATCCTAAGTTCAGATGGCTGTGTCAAGTAGGCACTTTTTTTCCTCCATGGAAGACATCCTAGACTTACGTAATTTGACTAATTTCAGTTTTAACTATTGTGACTCTCTAGTACAAAACTTGTGTACATTGTGCCTCAGATTTGTTTGATATTTTAAATAAAACGTCATATTTACCTATATATATGTGTTTGTGTGTAAAAGCATAGCTCCTCTTGACCGAACATAACATTTTCATAGGCATCCTAATACATTCACTTTCTAGTAGGTCTATCTTGGTGTATTGATCATGATGTGATTAAAGGATGTGTTAAGTCAAAATCAATAAGAACTAGGGCAGTAAATGAGTCAAGTTGTTTATAAATAACTCAAGGCTAGCTTGGGAAAAGATTTGTTAATGTTCATTTGTTTAACAAACAAGCTAAGCTCAAACCCAAGTTTAGGCTTGATTGTTAAACGAACCAAGCTCCCACATAATAATGTGTTTGTGAAAAAGCTAGCGAACATGAGACTTGATTTAACTATATATAATATTATATATTTATATGTATGTGTCTAATAATATATTGAATTAGACTTGAGATTGTAAGTTTGTAAATGAGTTCATATGGTATCAAATTATTATTTTGTAGTTTATTGATGATATAAACAATCCCTTTGTAGCAAAAATTATAATTTTTGTAAATCCATGAATGAAAATTACTTTATCTAAATTATTAGAATAGATTTTTGAAGGGATAATTTTTGTTGTTGTTGTTGTTGTTGTGATTTTACTATATCTGAGGAAAGAATAAGTTAACATGTAATTTTTTTTGGTAATTAAATCAAGTTTGGCTTGTGTTGAAATAAACTTAAATGAATAATCCTGAATTTTTAATATTTGGCTTGTTTATAGCCCTTAATAAGGACACCATTGGAGGGTAAAGGTATTTGTGTACTTTTATTATTTTATGTTCGTAATATATAAAGACAGCAGCCACACTTACGCTGTAGTATACTGCATTTAGATCTCCCTCTCTCTCTCTCTCTCTCTCTCTGCATCTATCTTGATGAATAAGTAATTTTATTGATCAAAAAACATTTGAATTACAACTTCAAACAAAGCAGGATACCCTGCTGCTAAATCAACACTAGAAGACACCTAGCATAGTACATTCTAGACATGGCAAAACGAGCGGGTCGGGTCGGGTTCGGGTCGGGTCAATCGGGTCACGGGTCAAAAACGGGTCATCTTAAGCGGGTTAAAAATGGGTTCGGGTCAATCGGGTTGCGGGTTGGGTCGGGTTGACCTGTATTGACCCGTATTTTTCATATGAATTTTTTTTTTAATAAATAAAACATGTATTTGTCATTTGAAAAGTTATGCAACAAATTATTTTATGTAAAATGCATTATTTTGACTTCACCACTTATATCAAGAATGAATTCAGTTAAACTTTTTTTTTTTTATAGGAAAATTCTGTTAAACTTATTAATACTTATTCAATAATTTTAAAATTATACAAATCTTAACATTGCTATCTAAAACAAAATAACACAAACATAAGTAAAACAAATACACATTTTATTTCTACACAATATCAACATTCCAAAATATAAAACAAAATTACAAATTACTTATTGGATAACTCATTTGATAAATAATAAAAACATATAAGAAATTTACAATCTTGAAAATTAATTTTATAATCTATTATCAATTGTGGTTGACACTTTATTTCAATTTGAGATATACATTAAAATTGGATTGCTTATTTATTTATACATAGTCTCTTTTATGAATATCATATCATTGTTAAGCAACACATACTTTAGGAAATATTATAATTTATTTTGAAAAACCGTTTATTTTGGACATAAATTGTTAAAAAATGAGTCTAAGCATTCATAATTTATGCTAATTTGATACTTTGACTTCACTATTTTTACACTTGTAATTGTTTCTCACACATGTTTACAATTTTAAATCTATATTTTTAACTCTACTGTAACCATATTATCTTGGCATGTACTTTGTTATTTAATATCTAAAAATCTTTACTCATTACAGAATGCTCAACCTTTTATCTTTCAATTAATTTGCATATGTAAATGTATCAATTGTTTCCTTAAAACTCACAATAAACAATTAAACTACTATTGTCTTAATTTTACTTTTTTTTTTTACCAAAAAAAAAAAGTTTTAAAAAAGTGATTCGGGTTCGGGTCGGGTTGCGGGTCGGGTCGGGTTGACCCGCAAAAAACACGAAAAATTCGGGTCGGGTCACGGGTCAACCCGTTTTTGTTTCGGGTCAAAAAAATCGGGTTCGGGTCGAGTATTTTTCGGGTCGGGTCGGGTTGGGTCGGGTCGGGTCAGAAAATTTTGACCCGTTTTGCCATGTCTAGTACATTCCCCTACTACAAACATATCGCCTACCCGTAAGGCTGTAACAAGCAGGCCCTCACCCTTATACCAAGTGCAAAGAAACCGAGCCTACAAACATGGTATTTAAATACACAGCTACAAGCAAAGTCCTACCCTACAAACAACAGTCCACACACCTATTACAACAATACAAGCAGAGCAAAAACTAAACAAATGAACTTCCTCTCACCACAAGCAGACATAGTCGAAGGAAATTTTACAAACTACAAAATTATCTTGTTATGAGAGGAATTAGGCACTCCTTTGCAAATATTAGCCTTCCATCTGACATCACGCAAAACTTGCTTTAATAGCCTCCTCTGACAAACTATTGCTACCATACACACTAGCATTACGTTGCAACCATATGTGATACACTAACTTGAAAAATATAGCTTTAACCCTGCCCATCTTCAAAATCCGAAGACCCCATTGCAAATATTCATACCAGGAAGACACAGCTTGGTGAAAATCACAAATCCCAGCATTTGGGACCAGATCCTACCAGTAAAAGAACATTAAAAAAACAGGTGGTCTGTTTCCAAAAAATACACTGCACATAACCAACATACCCCTGTTTTAGAAGCCTTTCTCAAGTTGATAACCTATTTAGAATTGCTAACCAGCAAATAAATGAGTGTTTAGGAATGGAAGCAGGATGCCACACCAATTTCCACCAAGGCACTCATCATGCTTAGCTCTAATCTCATTCCAAGCTGAAGACCAAGAGTATATACCAGATTTGGAGATTTCCCAATGCATAGAATCATGATCAGCCAAGTGTATCCTTGAGACACCTACTTGCATAATCACCAGTTCTTCAGATCTAGCAGGTGGGAAAATCCTGGAACCATTCTTCAACAATCTATATACTCTGGCATTCAAAGAGCTAGAAGCTTCAACAACTATTGTGTAACCAAACTAAGGCAGCAAGGCCCCATTAGGATGCCAATTATCATTCCACATGAAGGCCCTTTCACCATTGCTAATTGAGTGTTAAATCCATGGTATAACAATGACCCTAAGCTTAAGAATTTTTCTCCATCCCCATGAACATCCCTGGGGAACATTAACAACCCAGAAACTTCTACCTCTTAATAAGTGAGCATGCACCCAAGCAACCCATAGTGAAACTGCCTGAGTGAAAAGGTTCCAAATATGTTTAATAACAGCAATCTTGTTCCAATCTTGGATCCTCTTTAAGTCCTAAACCTCCTACAGGCTTTGGAGAACATACCCTGTCCCATGCCACTTTAGCTCCTTTAGCCTCAGTATCAATACCCTTCCACAAATAGCTATTGAAGCTCTTCTCAATCTGCTCGATCACTTTCATTGGCACGATAAGCACATTATACCAAAAGGCTTGTATACTATACAAGACAGATTGGATCAATTGCAGTCTAAGTCCCTACTTGAGAGCATACCAGATATCAATGGTAAGCCTAAATATCGAATAGGAAATTGCCCTTCAATAAACTCTAGTGAAGCTAAAAGTTGAGCTTTTGACTTGGTAGGAGGAACAGCTCCAAAGAAAACCTCACTTTTGCTGCAATTTTCTAACAAACCTGACATGGCCTTGAATTCATCCAAAACATTTTAACCAATTTTTATGGAGGTTGGATCAGCACTTAAAGAAATCATTAGATTGTCAGCAAAACATAAATGGATCAATTAAGCTTCTCAGATCTCGGGTGAAACTGAAATCCATGCTACTTAGTGACCCTTTCTCTCATAAGCCTAGAAAATACTTCCATTGCTAAAATAAAGAGGTAGGATGACAAAGGGCCACCCTGCTTCAACCCTTTGCATCCTCTGAAATACCCTAAAAGACTGCCATTAAAAGCAACAGAGAATTTAGGCAAAGTTATTCTTGCCTCCAACCACTGCAAGAACTTATCAGGAATACCACAAGCTGTTAGACATAGTGAATTGAGTCATATGCCTTCATTAAATCGACTTTAATAGTGCACATGGCTACCCCTTTCTCCTTGCGATAGTCCTTCACTACCTGTGATAAACACTGTTTGAGTAGAGCCAATCACATTAGCAAGGCAAAGCTTTAGTCTATTTGCTAGGATTTTTGTGATTCACTTATAAACGATATTATAACACGATATGGATCTCTCATTTTTAAGGGATTTGGCACCTTAGGGACAAGAGTAATGATGGTAGAATTCACTTCACAACAATTTCCTTGAAGAGAAGAAGGAAGTTTTTTTTTTGATAAGTAAAAGAGAAGAAGGAAGTTATAGCTTTTGAAACATCTTCCTTGACCATATCCCAAGACTTCTTGTAGAAATGAACAGAGTATCCATCTAGGCCTAGTACCTTTTTTTTTGGATAATTTATGTAAAATTTATTCAAATCATAAAAAAGAATCACCCAAGTATACAAAGCGTATATGGCTAGGGTAAACAGAGTCCAGGCCTAGTGCCATATCCCCTTTAATGGAAAACAAAGTCCTTATTTCTTCTGCTGTCACCTCCCCTTGAAGCATAGCCTTTTGTCATCAGGGATTCTTGATTCAATTAGTTTATCCAAGTTGTTAATCCTGGCCACATTAATATGAGCAGGAGAACCCAGCAACCAAACAAACATCAAACAAATATCTAATCTGATTCTTCACTGATCTAACTCTAACAGTCCTATGAAAAAACCAGTATTTTGATCTCCCGAATTTAGCCAACTATTCCTGGACTTCTGCTTTAGAATGCTCTCTTGTTCCAACTGCAGCAATGTTGATTGTCTAGGGCAAAGCAAGAGTGTTCTTTGAACAGCCTCAAGTTCCTCTATCTTTTTGGACTCTTAACTAGATTGAACTAACCAGATGCATAAACTTAGGATGATCAGTTCAAAATTAAATAATTGAAATGGTTTTGGATCACTGTTTACCTCTATTTGTGAGAACATAAAGGAAGCTGCATGGCCAGAAACACCAGGAGGAAGGAACCCCACTCCAATGTGAGGAAAACAATCAAACCAAGCTGGATTGACTAGTATCTTGTCAAGCTTTCATGCCTTGAACTGAAAATCCTCACTTCTACTGGGCCAAGTGTACAGAGGCCCAATATAGGGGTGATCTAGAACCTCCAGCTCTCTTAAGCAATGACAAAACTCCTCTTCAAATGAAATAGAACCCAAACCTCCAAACCTTTCATCAGGCCCGTTGTCAATATTAAAGTCACCACCTATCAAACATGGTTGATCACCAATCTGGGACTTGAGGCTATGCAAATTTGACCATAAATTCTTCCTCACAATGCCCCACTATTTGAGCCATAAACAAAGGAAGCATAAAACGAGTATCCTTGATATAAAGTAATCGCACAATGAATTAGTTGATCATTACAACACAGGATGCTAATTGTTACTTTTCCAGATCCCAACAAACCCATATTCCACCTAAATAATGACTTCCTTAGTTATTATGGAAACTTCAGCCAGGAGCAATCGCCTTCATAATGCTGAAACCTTCTAATGTAGAATTTTACCTCTTTCTGTTTTAAGGGGTCATTAAGGACCCTAATATTCCATATGATGAAAATCATATGAAATCTGTAGTTCGCAGAGGGTTACTAACATTCTTTACCCCTTTATCTCTCCTTGCACTTCATGTGTCTCCTTGTGTTTATTCTTCTTTTTGCTATTGATTATAGCCCCTTGCTGCATTACAGCTTTAATGAACTGTTGTATAATACTGTCCATCAGAGTGTTCACTATCTTTCAACTTAGGAGATAATGCTGAAGGTTCACCAATTTCCCAAACGCCCACTATGGTATCTTCCAAAGCTTGATCTGATACAGAATTTCTCATTGGAGTAGATCTCATCTGCATCTTCTCATTTGAAGAAGAACTATTAACAGGAACCAACACTTGGGACCTCATGAGCTTCCCATAGGATTCGGCTCCAGCCTAACCCTCTCATTTGGAGGTGACACATTAACAGAAGTATACCCTTGGGCTTGTAATAGACTTAGGGGAGCTCCATTACTCATTTTCTGCTCCTTATTTACATCCCCAACCTGCTCAGTTGGCTTCTCCTTCATCTTACTCTTTAATGGGTACGAATGAAACAGAGTGACCAAAGATTTCACAATCCACACAGCTCTGAGGTTTCCAGGGATAGATCACTTTAACCTCCAAAATACATCTTTCCTCAGATTTACAGAGATAGTTGTAGGCAGTGGACTATTAGCTTCAATTTCCACACAAACCCTCGCTAACTCTAGCCACTTCCATTTCTCCGTGAAAGATTTAGTATATAATGGTATGCCCACCCCATTAGCAATATGAGTCAGGCACTTGGGGTTCCAATATTCAACTGGGAAGTGAAGATCTTGATCCAAATAGGAATCCTATTGAGATTGAACTTGATAGCTTGTAACCCAGGTTGCCATTTATGAAGAATAAGGGACTTGTTTGCTACAAACCATAATTGAGCTTCAAGAATTTTATCCCTTACCTGTGCATCCTCACAATTTAAACAAGAATGCCCCTCTTTCCATAGTCATCATTTTCCACCTTGCCAAATTAGCTCCATTGATGGTCCATAAAATTCTTTACCAGATGGAAAGGTAACGATTTATCCATAGATTGACCCACAAAACAACTCACCCATTCAGCAACTCCTTCCTCCACTGCATCCCCAAGGGAGCTTTACAATAGTTCTGCCATTTTCCCTCTCTGGAACAAAGAATTTGAGCACTGCAGATTGGTCCCTACGATCTCAAAATAGAACTTGCCAATCTGACATTGAGGGTGTAGCAAAAGGGCTTTTTACAGCAGGTTGGGCCTTTGTATGTTTCTCAAAGTAAAAAAGCCCATTAGTCACCAGCCCAGTACCATAATGTTCATTCCCCTGTTTAACCACCCCAGCACCACTCGTATCATACCGTCCAGTCTCTTGATTTGCCACATCAATTTCAACCATAACAGCTTCCGTTAGAAGTTAAAACAGTACAACTGCAGTAACAGTAAAAAAAAAATGGTTGATCTTTGTGCAATCATCTGATGTGGTTAATATAGTCACAACCACAAAAGTAAATGATTCTATTTATTTGATATGGGCGCAAGTAAACAATGTAGGGTTGGTGCTAAAAGCAATTGAAACATGTTTTAGCAAGTCCTTCTCAAGATGGTAATGAGTTTGAATTGAATGTGACTCTAAGAATTGTATAGTAATGTCTTGGTTATGGAATAGTATGGAGCAGTCAGTGAGTGCTAATTTCAGTAGGGTTTGTGTGTGTGTGTGTGTGTGTGTGTGTGTCTATTTCCAAAGAAATCTGGGAAGCTGTCCATTAGACATACTCAATGGACAAGGCCATGGGTGAGTACTATAGTGGTTTTTGTGATTTCCTGTATTATGTGGATTAGATTGGATAAATATGTGTTTTGTGGGCATGTGTTGAGTCTTACATGAGGTGTTTATTAGGTCAAATTGGGTTATGTAAGTGATTACGAGGAGCTTCAATTGTAACTTGACTAGTCCTTTAGGTGTATAGCATAGACATGACTAGTGGTCTTCCACAGGTTGTGACACTATCAAAGGGATAATAGATGAGTTAAATCAGTATCATCATATGACTAGAGATGTGGAGGCTTTGAAGTTACGACATGCGCAGTTCTCTAAATTTTTTTCTGCACTTTATCCAAATCTTCAATCAATGAAGACCCAGATTTTGGCAGGAGATGGTAGTATTCCTTCTTAGAGTGTTGTGCATTCTACAATTCTTTCACTGGCTATGGATCCTCTACGTCATACTTCAATTAAGAATGATTCACTTTAGTCACTTCTTTAGGTAGACAGCCCCCCTAGAAATGGTGGTTGGGAGTAGCTTTACTAGAGGTGGTTTTGGTGGTCATGGTGATAATTCTTGTTTTGGAGGCTGTGGTAGTAATAATGTTGGAGGCTGAGGTTTTGAAGTTTATAATTCTGGGGATGATGCTTTTGGTAGTGGCCGAGGGAGAGATGGTTTTTGTCACTGCACTCATTGTGTGGGAGAAAATCATATAGTTTAAGTGTTGTTATGAGGGGTAATTTTGGGCTTATAAAAAATGGTTCCCATGTGCCCTATAATTATTTGCCACGTATTCGTATTTTTTTAAACAAAATAATTTTAATCCAAATCAAATACCATATCAGCATTCCATCAGGCCACATAAGACATAAGTTAACGAAAACAAACGGAGGGATCTCCTTTTCCCTCTATCTAAACTCCATCTAAACTAACCATAAACATTAAGGTTCCTCAATTAAACCGACTTAAAAGCTATATAGAGGCAATTTCCTTTTTCTTAGCTAGTCTTCTGTATTTGAATGGAAGTTTAGAGTATTTCCAATAATAAAAAATATGGATTTTGTTAACAATGTTTTAAGAGCAATGATTTTTTCCTTAAAAAAGTGGTTAAAATGTATTTAATAATTTATTAAATAATAATTTTATACATTTTTCTAAAAATAAAATTATGTTGTACACATATAACCAGAAAAAGCATACACAACTTTAATAAATTTGTGCATATAAACCAAAATTTCATTAACACGTGCAATTTGTCAATACATTTCATTACAAAAATAAAAATAGCACAAGCAATTTGATTCTCTTTTCTTCTCTAGATAAGAAAACCAAGAGTATAGACCCACAAAATTTGAAATAAACTTTCTTGATGACTTAAAATCTAAATAAAAATTCCAAGCTAGTTAAGTTTATTATAAGAATAAGATCAATTGTACATGCCATGATGTGAGATGAGTACTTTGTAAATATAAAAGTCCATAAAATATAAGAGCACACATTATTTTATAATTCTCATTCTCCGTTATATATAAAACCTTTGGTTGTTATGGCATTGTCCTGACTATATGTGCTCCCTTCCCTTCATAAAGGGAAGAGAGTATAGTCCGACTATACAATAATTTTCCTATAATTCTAGGATGAAGGCAACTATCAACATTAGGAACCCCAAGGTAGTAATAGCACACCCTGTGTAAACCAATACACGAGAAAACCGTGGCCTCTTTGGCATTAGCAATATAGCGATGATGCCACAGAGGTAACCCCCCAAGCTAATTGCCATAACCAAAATTAGGAGAATCTTAGTCAAGAAAGTTATGCCACTTTTCAAGGATATAGCCGAACCAAATGTTTGTGCTGTGTTAGCGATAGTCGACATTGCTATTAGTTGTAATATTTCTGGAGTGGGTCTCATTTTCTTCTTGTCTCCACCTCTGCCTTCCATGTCACTTCCCTCTTCATCTCCACCTCCTCCTCCGCCTCCACCTCCTCAGTCTCCCCCTCCGCCTCCTCCTCCACGTCGTCTGCGACTCCCATTCCCTCTACCTCAATTTCGTCCTTCTTCTCCACCTGCACCTCCTCCTCCGCGTCGTCTGCTACTCCCATTCCCTCTACCTCGATTTCGTCCTTCTTCTTCACCTCCACCTTCATCTCTGTCAAGCAAGCAGTGGCGACACCACGTGCAACTCAAGGTGTTCCTAGGAACACCTTGACCTGAAAAAGAACTTGAAATTTTTTTTTTTCTTTTACAAAATTTTTTATATTTGCTGTGTATTAGGAACACCCTCAATCACAAAATTAGGAACACCCTCAAATTTAAAAAAAAAAAAAAAATTATTTGTTCTACTTTTAAGCAAAAAAAAAAAAAAAAAAAAAAAGCCCAAAAAAAAAAAAAATTTTGAACTAAAATCTGAAAAAAAAAAAAATTGTAACAAAGCCAAGCCCACGGCCACGACAACTCGGCAAGCCCAACAGATTACAGGTAGCAAACCCACGGATTCTTAAAAAAAAAAAAAAAAAAAAAAAAAAAAAAAAAAAAAAAACCAAACCCCAATACAGAGCTGTAGAGCAAATCAAATCAGATATCACTTCTAAATAAAAAATCCCTAAAGGCCTAAAGCAAACCTAAAGACTAAAGAGTAAAGAAAGAGCAAGCAACGCCTCAGGCTCAAGCCAGCTGCCAATAGACGGAGTCACGGAGATTTGGATCGGTCACGTCGCTCGCAGCTCGCTCGTCGTCGGAGATCGGCCCAGTCCAAATCGTCGTCGTTGCTCACCCCTCATCGTTGTCGCTCATCGCTCGCCACTGCCCTCATCGGAGATCGTTCGTTGCCTCATTACTGCCTCAGCGGCCTCAGCCTTCAGGCCTCCCTGCTCCGGTGCTCCCTCCCTCAAGGTATTTCATTTTACTAAACTAACTTCTTTCTCTTTTTCTCTTTGACTCTCTCTCAGTCTCTCTCTCTCTATCTCTCTCTCTCTCTCTCTCTGAATCACTCAAATGAGAATTAGGAGTCTCTCTAACTCTCTCTCTTTATTATTTAATTCTAATTTTAATACTTTGTCTTTATTCGATTATGTGATTGGGCATTTGGGCCGCTGAAAGCTTTAATTTTATCTTTATTAATATTTGGTTGTTTTTTAACTTTTTTGAATTTGGCTTTATCTTAATATCTTATCCATTGGTGTTGTTGTTATTGTTGTTGTTGTTGTTGTTGTTGTTGTTGTTGTTGTTGTTGTGTGTTTGTGTTGGTGAGATAATAAATTATTAATTGTCTTTTAGTGTAAGTATTGTGATTTGTGATTGTGAAATTTTCTGATTGGCTCTTGTGACTGGGGAAATTTTTTTAATGATTAATAAACAATACTTAATAATTCAATTAACCAATACATGATAAAAGACAAACAAATTAAATTATGTTAGACTAAACAAAAGTTAATAATTTAATAATTAATGAAACAATAATACAACAAATTATAGTTTATAAAAGACAAACAAATTAATGAAGCAACTAAACAACAATAATTAATAATTTTATAACGAACATATAGTTTATTGTATAGGTATCTTTGTTCATTTCTTTTCTTTTCATTTTTTTTCCTTTTGAGGTTTTTCAGTGTACAGAATGTAAATTTGTTTTGGTTTTAAGAACATTTGTTTTTTTAAGCACAAACTTCATGCCGGCCAAATCTTGAATTTTGGCCAGAATTTCCCAAAACACCCAAAATAGACCAAAATGATTATTTTTTCAAAGTAGAAAAGGAACACCCTGGACAAAATTCCTGGAGTTGCCACTGCAAGCAAGTACTCTTCCCGGCATTTGGAGTTACATGTCTCCTGTGAGCACTGATATTCTAATTGTAATGAAACGTCCTCCTTAGCTCCATCACTACCTTCCACAATCTCAAGTGCAAAAACTCTTAAGAGCTTCTAAGTGCTGGCTTTGAGACGAAGTACTTCATAGACTTTGAAGTGCAATGGATGGGAACTCTCAGTGGGTAACCATGGAATAACATCATGTGTGTCTTCTCTGGATGGGACAAAAGGGCGAGTTTCGACGATGTTTAGCCAAAGCAACAGGGTTAATGTGCAGAGCAAAGACAGCGCCACTGCATCACATCCCTGTTACAGAATATTAATCAAACTTGTCATATGCATCACATCCGTTTTCCCCAGTCTTTTTTATTTTATTTTATTATTAATTATAAACATCACTATGTAATTAAGGTGCAATACTTTTGCTCACCAATCAAAATAAACACAAATAAGTTATGATTGAAATATATATATATATACACACACACACACACACACTATAACTTTTGTTTTTGTTTTTGTGTTTTTTGTTTTTTTGTTTTTTTTCTAAAAGTACTTTATAATTTATATAGTAATGACTGTTGAAAGTGGTAAACCGAAAGGTACTTCTTGATATTTCATAACTGTTTGTGTCCTTTTTTTTTTTTTTTTTTTTCCATAACTAGTTATGTCTATTGTCATTCTATAACAAATGTGTCTTTGAGTCTTCCACATTCTAGAATTTTCTATTACGAAACAAAGAATCATGACAATGAGAAAGTGTGAGAAAAAGTTGTCGTGAGCTCTCAAGGCCTAATCTCTTTGTTTGTGAGTTTTAAGTACTTTAATAAAATTTTCATTCCTCTCTTTCTTTTGAGTACTTTGTTGAAATTTAAGTCAAGATTTTGTAAAGCTAACAAAGTGGTATAAGAGCCAAGTTTTTAGAGACTAAAGTTTTTGTCTACACCATTAGTGAAGATGTTTTCTAACATGGTGCAACCACAAATTCCAAAATTGATGAACAAAAACTATGAGAGCTGGCAGATTAAAATGAAAGTATTGGTTGGATTACAAGAGCTATGGGAGCTTGTCACTAATGGGTATGTAGAACCCACAAGTGAGTAAGAAGCCACCAATAATGCAGAACAAAAAAATTTGCTCAGGGATTAAAGGAAGAAAGACAAGAAGGCGCTATTTCTACTCTCTCAAGGGGTGGATAAGTCAACTTTTGAGAAAATTGCTAAAGAAAAGTCGAGTAAAGAAGCATGAGAGATTCTTGGCATTTTCTTCAAGGTTGTCGATTATGGCCAAAGAATCTGTTTGCAAACTCTTTGCGTTGAGTTTGAAATTGCTCACATGAAAGATGGTGAGACTATTTTTGATTATTTTTCACAATTACTTGTAATTGTTAATTCTTTGAAAAGTAATGGAGAGAGTATTGAAGATGTTCATGTGGTAGAGAAAATATTAAGATCTCTTACAAATAAATTTGAGCATGTCATGGTGGCTATTGAAGAATCCAAAGATTTGGAGACTCTCAATTGAGGAATTAATTGAATCTCTTCAAGTGTATGAGCAGCGTATGAAAAAGAATTCTAGCTCTGTTGTCACTAAGCAAGCATTAAAGTCAAAATTGACTCTAAGAGAGGAGAAGCCTAATGGCTTCCATGGAGGATATACCAATAGCAACCATGGCAAAGGTCATGGAAGAGGAACATTCAGAGGTAGATTGGCTCGCGGACGTGGTGGTAATAGAAATGTCCAACATTTCAATTGGAACAAATTTGGACGTTATACATCAGAATGTTGGTTCAATAAATCTGAGGAGCATAATGAACAAGAGGTGTGGCAAATAATTCGCAAGAGGTGTGGTGTCTTGATTCTGGAGCTAGCAACCACATGATTGGAAAAAAAGGAGCTCTTTGTTGAGCTTGTTGTAGGTGTTCAAGGCGATGTTTGTTTGGGAAACTCATCCAAATTGCCCATAAATGGTAAAGGAAAAATTAAAATATGTCAAAGGAATGATGTTTTGCAATTTATCTCCAATGTGTACTATATGCCCAACATGAAAAGCAATATTCTTAGTATTGGGCAACTCCTAGAAAATGGGTATATTATACACATAGAGAGACTCTCTGTTGTTTTGAAGGATGATGAAGGAAGGCTTGTTGCAAATATTCAAATGGGTCACAATCATATGTTTCCACTCCATCTTAACTCAACAATGGAGAAATTTTTCCATGGGCTTGTAAAAAATGAGTCATGAAAGTGGCATCTTCGCCTTGGGCATCTTAATTTTAGTGCGCTTAAACTATTATCCACATCAAGCATGGTGCATGGATTGCCTAGTATTGAAAAGCTAGAATATGTATGTGAGGTATGCATTCTTGGCAAGCAACAAAGAAGTCTTTTTCCAAGTGGGAGATCATGGAGAGCACCTAAACCATTAGAGCTACTGCACACGGATATATGTGGTCCATTTGATCCAATTTTTGTTGGAGGTAACAAATATTTCATCTTCTTTATTGATGATTTCAATAGAAAATTATAAGTTTACTTTATCAAAGAAAAATCTGCAGCCTTCATTATATTCAAAAGTTTCAAGGCACATGTTGAAGTGGAAAGTGGTTATAAGATTAAAAATACTTAGATCTAACAGAGGTGGTGAGTACACCTCAAATGAATTTCAAGATTATTGCAAGATAAATGGCATCAAGCAATAGTTTACAACTGCATACACACCACAGCAAAATGGCATTGCAGAGAGGAAAAATCGAACTATCCTTGATATGACGAGGACCATGATTAAAGAAAAATGTTTGCCAAAGAATTTCTGGGCAAAAGTAGTAACATATACAACCTATTTACTCAATCGATGCCCTTCAAAAAGTGTCGAGAATATGACACCACAAGAGGTGTGGAGTGGCTACAAACCAAGTGTGTCACACTTAAGAATTTTTGCGTGTATTGCATATGCTCAAGTGCTTGTGATGAAGGACTGAATATACAATTTATTTTGAAGCCTTAGGTGGTCGTTAGGCCCCATCTCATTAATGTGATCTTAGGGAGAACAGAAAAGAATGAGAAATTTTTTTTTTTTTTTGAGTGTTTGGCCGTTTGAGTGATATAGGAAAGAAAACTAGTGAAATTTAAATGTTTTCCTCCTAAATGGAGAGAAAACTTGAAAAAAAAAAAAAAAAAGTTTCATACTTGTGAAGACTAAAAAGCACATGTGAACACTTTACATGGGTTTTGTCTTTGTCTTCTCTTTCTTCTTCTTATTTATTTTTCCTTTGTTCTTTGTCTTTTTCTGCTACTTGTTATTTTATTTATAAGGACATAAGTGTAAATTTATACAAATTATATTTTTAATTTTCTCATTTTTCTTAAAAAAGAGTTTTTATCTCTCCACTTTTTCACCCCCAACAAACACAAGAAAACTAAAATTCTTTCTATTCTTTTTTTTATTCCCTCTCTATTTACTGTTCTCTTATTTTTTCATCTTAACCAAATGAATCCTTAAGGCCCCTTATCTAACAAATAATGTGAGACTTTTTTTTTAATATTTAAATATTAATTTAATGAATTTATATATCATAATATTTTTTTGTTTAATTAGGATATATTTGTCCACTTTTCGAGATCCAAAACCATTAATAACTAATATTCCTTTTTTATAAAAAAAAAAAAAATATATCCGTGTTTATATTTTATGGTATATTTTATAATTAAAAATATATTTACAAATAATATACAATTTTTCTTTCACATAAAATTAGAATTGTAGGGTTAATGGGCCCAATGATGTACGTTGGGTCGGCCCAAGAATTTTTGATGGGCCAAAGTTCTAATCCGAGAATATCGAAAGATCCGAGGATGAAGGAATATCAACCCACGGGGCGCTACGGAAAACTATGGGAGTGGTATCTGATTAAGGCCATCTAAAGATGTAGTCTGAGGAAGAATATGTCCTCGGCTATGATGAGCTGAGGTACAGAAGGTTTGTCTAACGTTAAAAGACAATATTCTAAAAATTCCTGTAGCTAAGAGTAGGCAAGGAGAGTACACAAGATAAGAAGAAGGGTTGAGAAATATCTATGATAAAGCTGTTACCACCGCATTAAATATACTGCAACTACTTCTCTGGCACATTAATGGGTAAGTGATGACTGAGCATTAGAATTCAGCCTTACATCTACCTCCAAAGACTTTAGGGAGGGGTTGATGGGACAAGTATCAAAATATGTAATCTGATCCATACGTGAAAGATGAAGAGAGGAAGATAGATGATATAAAAGGAAGGGGAAGGTATTCAGAATGGGGGATTGGAAAAACCAGAAAGAAAAGCATTATACACTTGAGCAATAACTCTTGTAATTGATCCTTGAAGGGAAGAAAGCTAATATACTTCAACCTCGGCTTTCATCCGAGGACATATTTCATTACATAAACAATTCACTGTGTACGGTATTAGGATCTAGCCCATCACTTTTGTTATCTAATACTATTGGAACCTAGATTTCAAACTTATTCTCTATAAATTTCATTGTATTGGACATTTTAGGCCTATCCCCTTCATACTATGGGGTTGGGTACAAATTGTGACCTTACAAGAATAATTAGAATTAAATAAATTTTAAAGCATAAAACATAGAATTAAGCTAATTTATATAAAAAAAAGCCTGAATAAAAAAGAAAGCATGGGCTTATAATACAATTAAATAAACAAATAAAGAACGATGAATCATAAGGAATGAACAAAAAAAAAAAGTGTGCAAAGTTACCTAAGAGCGTTTGTACCATACAATGCAAAATAGAAAATTGTGTAAACAAAGAGCTCAATTTTACAATCCAACCCCAAAATCACCCATATCAATCCATCTTTAGAGACGTGCAAATAGAAAAAAATAAGTTATAATGTCAATCTATCACTTTGATCCCCCAAAAAAAAAAAAAAAAAGAAGTCAAACTATCACTCATGATAGACCTGGCGAAAGAGTGGACCCATCCGATAACTCATACCAAATTTGAATTAAAAATATCTGATTGAGCTGTGAACCAGTCTGTTTTTAAATTTTTTTTTTTTTTTTTCTTTTTGGGTATAAATTTACTTTAAACGGTAGTCCAAATTCAACCTATCAAATTAAACCTAAAATTTTTGAAAGGTGACTAATTAATTAAATCCTAGAGAGATGTGAGTTCTGGCTAGCTCAATTGGTAAAGTTTTTAATTGTTGAATAAGAGATCAGGGTTCAATTTCCGATTAAAACAAAAACTGATTGGTGTTTTGGTCTGATGATAAAGAACTATAAGTTAAAACTTTCTCTAAAAAAAAAAAAAAAAAAATCATAGAGGGAGAGGCTTTTTGGCTTTCGCTGTTGATTTTAATTTCTAATTAGCAGTCATAGCAATTTGTAAGCGTAACCACTGACACGGCAATTGTTTCAATGTTAATCGTGAAAGAAACAAGTCCGGAAAATCAAAGGAAAAACCCACAAGACAAGCAACACATTAACTGTAAAAAGAAAAGGAAAAGATTATAAGTAAAACAAAGGGTTCCTTCATGTGCATGAACCGACCGTGTACAGAAAAATAATAGTAAAACTGTAAAAATGCATGCTTGCGCGTTGCGTCAAACCAAAATTGCCAATACCCCAAAGGAAACCCCCATTCATCAACCACCAATGGCATCAACCACCAATGGCCACAAACCTGTAATCTATGGTTACACCCACTCCCAGCACCAACCACAAATTAGTGCAAACTCGCAGGCATTTCGCAAATAACAGGACGATGCAATGCAAGGGCAAAAGAAAATGAAGAATGAAAGTGAAAGATGACTTCTCAGCAAAATAAGTGAAGATGGCTTGCTTTAAAAAACCAGTCGTGTGATTGAAGACGTACCAATTGCGCCATGCGCGACTCACTTGAGGCTGAATTGCTGCTGAAGACTCTTCAGCCGATTTAACGGTAGATGCCCTCTTTGTTGAGTGTTGTTGATTCGAGACTTTCGAGTGGTTCTTCCCCTCTTTCTTTCTTCATTTTGGTTTTGTGGCTAGCTGATTCATTTTTAAAGGACGAAGGGTGGTTCTTCCCCTCTTTCCTTACACTTTCCCTGGAATTCCGGGAAAATCCAGGTGTCTCAAATCAGAACGGTTGGGATCAACCAAGTCTATCTTTGTCAGCTTCCGAAGACTCCACACGGTTAACAATGGTGCCCTATCGCATCAAATTTAAGATAGGTGCATCGGAATGTGAAAGGAAAGAAAGAGAACCATTTGGAGTACTTAAATTTATGGGAATCAATGACGAATGTGAATGATACTCCTCTTTTAACATTTACGGTAGATCTGCCCATTAAATTTATGGTGGGTTCATCGTGAATATAAGACGAGAGAGTACAATTTTATTATACTTTGAGAGCACTAGTATTCTGGGATGTAAACATCTCTCAATTGCTATTTTACAATCTAAGCCACTCAAAACACACTCCATCTAAGTTTGTAAACTTAAAAAAATTTGCCATAGTAAGGTTGCATATATGCAATCTTACTAGTCATAAGTTGTAAAAAAAAAAAAAAATTAGTTTAATCTTGTGATTGTGTCTGAAGAGAAAAAGTGAGTGGGAGGAAAAATAAAGAGAATAGTATTTTATATTATTTTATTAAGTAGTTTATATTATTTTATTAAGTTGTATGTAAAAATAAAAACTGAGATGTAGGGTAAGTTGTAAAATGAATTGAAAAAATAAATAAAATAGTGTTTGAGGATACAAAATATGTTTTTTTTTTTTTTTTTTTGTGCATCCCTAAATGCCAATGCTCTAAGAGTATCTAAGAATTTTCTGTTTGCAAAATCCTATTGCGTAGAGTAGAAATCAATGTTTTGAATTCTATTTTTGTAGTGGTTTTGATTTTGTTATTGGAACTGAATATTTCAATACCAATATATATATATATATATATATATATATATATATATATCGGTGTACCATTTTAGAATTACCACAATATATATTTATATTAATATATATATATATATATATTTAAATTATTATTACTTATTATTATTGAGCTAAAATTTTTTAGTTGATAAAAGAATAAAAAAGTTTAATGAAGTGAATTGATTGGTTATGTTTTATTTTATTTTATTTTATTTTTGGAGAGAAGAATTGGTTGGTTAACAGCATTGATCATGTATTTGTCCTTAACGGAGCTGTGCGGTGAGCACAAAGCGATATATTGTTTGGCCTTTTACTTAAAAAAAAAAAATGTTACGTAGGGAAGGGTATTTGTAAGTAAAACCTTTATAAGGCACTGTACGTTTTTAGACTCCTTAAAACACAAGTTGTTTAACCTAGTTATTTAGCTAAGTGATTACTTAGGTAAATTATTCAAGCCTAGGTTAACACAAGTAAATCATATAAAGTTAACAATGCAGAAAATAAAAAATACAATGATATGATAATCTAGGAAAACCAAACCGGTAAAGAATTTGGGGAGGATTTAAACTAGCTATCTTCAAGGTAAAACAAGATCCACTATGAAAGAATTGAAGTTTTATAATAGTGACTTAGACCACCAACATCTTAATGCTACCTCGAGTAGAAAACTTACTACTACAACCACGTGATAGCTGCGAGTTCACGAACTACTTCTTTCTCAGATCCACAGCATCAACAAGTACACCACTTGTTTTTCTTTAAGATCTTTATGCAGCAATTGAAGCGATCACCAAGTTCTTAACATCAATCTTGATCTTGATAACCCTAAGTGTGTATGAAGGTAAACACCTCTAGATCTCACAAGAGATTCACACACACAGCATCAACAATCTCTAAAACGTGGCTAGGATTTTTCTATTTATATGAGACATAAAACATAAAACCCTACACGTCAAACCGGATTTGGGCTGAGTTGGAAACTTCTGCAGAAAAACAATCTACACGAGCTTCGATTGATCGGGTCTAATTTTTCAGCAATTACTCGATTCCAACTTTACATAAACACATACTTTGAGCAGCCTAAATCTAGACTAAACCTTTTGATTATGATTTGCCAACATATACATATTGAAGTTTTAATATATTAGTTCCTAACAGGCACCTTCGAAGAAGTTTCACTTAAACCTAAAACATTGAAAAACATGCCCTCCCCACATAACTCCTTATCTTCATTTCTACTTTTTTCTTTTCCTTTCCCCTATTCTTTGACATGTACATCATCTTCATCTTATTTTTCTTCTCAAAACAAATTATATATATTCATCTTATTTTATTGCCTATTTTATTTTGTCGGAGAACACACATCGCACTATCTTTTCATCATTTGTTGTTGGAAAAAATTCTATATAACTATAAATAAATTTCAGCAAGTACAGCGGAAGTACAATTACGCAATAATACAAAGATTTACGTAAAAACCCTTTCTCTTTGGAGGGAAAAGCCATGAGACAAACTCCGAATAATTTCACTATATTAAATAGAGATTACAACATTTAGAGATACAACTTGAGCAAAAAAAAAAGAACTCTCATTTTCTTTTCATTTACTGTTCTCTTCCTCATTGTGTATTTCTCACAATTTTCTCTTGCTCTCTCTATCTTTCTCTTCTCTTTTGCTTGCTCTAACTCACATAGTTTTTCAAGACTGCACCAGTCCTCACACTCTAGGACTTCATTTCTTTTTTTCACCTCTTCAAATGGCTGAATGGCCTCTCCTTTTATTTCTTAATCTTTTCCTTCTTTTCTCTCTTTCACACTCCTCACATCTAGTCACAATAAATGCAAACCTCTTACTTTGACTTTGCTTCAACCAAAATCTCTTTCTTTAGCTCTCCCTTAGGCCGAATAGCCTTAATGCATCAACCCTCTTTTCTTCTTTTTCTCCTTAGCGTGTCCAACACTCCTAAGCCAACCAACTCCAATAACTCATGCTGACTTTTGTACATGACGAAGAAAAGATAAGAAAAATTAAAGACAATTACAAGTGGGCTGGACTTAAGGTGCAGTGCACCCAACATTTTCATTAACCTTCTCTTGGTTGAACTGTTAGAATATGTTTGGTTTAGGTGAGATAACTCAAAATTTGTTTTTCATGGTCCCACCACTTGAGTTGTTTGATTTTTTCTCTTTTTTAGTTTTCATAACTCACAAAAAAAAAAAAAAAAAAAAAAAAATTGATAATGTAATCAAGACTAAATTGGTTTCGTGTTAGGTATTTATTCATTTTCTAGTTTCACTTTTCATTTTGCTGTATTCATTTTCTCTTTCAAATTATGTACTAATTTTAATGACATCATGACATGTAAATTAACTGAAACTAATTTCCTAAATATTATAACACTTAATAAGTGTTATATTTCTTATAAAATATTTTAAAATGAACTTATAACATATCTGAATATCACGTAGGATATTAACTAGTATTTGTCAATAATGCATACATTTGTTCATTATCCGAGTCTTACGAACATACTCACACCTTATTTTCTTAGCAAAACAAGAGACTCGATGAAGAACATAGTTGTTAGTAGTACGAACCCAAATTAAAGGCAACAACAGTAGATCCAATCCATCCAAGAATTTCTGCAGCCCGCGGTTTCTTCTAGGTTAACAAGATAGCAATCATGCAACAAAGGTAACCCACTAAATCATTGACCAAAATACAATCTAGGATTAACAAGGTACTGTCCATTCGCTATTTTTGTGTTTTAGTTTGAAGAGGTTGATGCACAACACAATTGTGTGGGGTTTAACTATTTTTTTTAGCCAAAGCCTAGTTTATCTAGATTGACGTGAATGCTTATACCTACAATATGTTATAAAAGGCTTTGATACGCACGTGGTGTACGAGGAGACAGAATCTATCTATGGATGCACCCAGCCACCCAGTCATGACTCATAACTTGCACATACTGATACACCAAGCAGGATACAAATCATTGTGTGAACTATTTGATGCAGCCAAGGCTTGTAGAAAGAGAATACTTACACACACAATAATAGCTGGCAGAATCTAATGGTAGAGAGAATTGATGAGGTAAATAGGGAGCCATTACATTGAGGCAAAAACTTGTCTTACGTAGTTTGTTTTACACCAATGAAATTTATAACTGAAAACGTGATTTAAAGTCATGAAGTTATAGAAATACAATGTGTACATGTAAAATACACTGTGTAAAACAAATACTGATCTTATGTTTATCTTGCACGTGTGCTGAGTAGAAGAAGAACACTAAATAGATCTACTATATGCTTGGCCTCAAAACAAAATTTGAGGCCATAGAAGTGTCGATTTGTGCGGAAAAATTTTTGTATCAATAAATCACAATTTTTGACCTAATAATACAAGATGTCAGCCAAAAAATAAAAGTTGCGACATCGAAGAAAAAGTATGGAAATCTTGTGCATATTCTAGCTTTTGACAGTTTGGTCTTTGGTTGTTGGTCTACATACTACATGCATGCATCGACATGGGAGGGCCGGATTATACATTCATATGTTAAGTCTAATGTAGCAAACTAGGTTTGAGATAATTAAAGACAAAAGTTAGGGGTCTGTTTGGTACTGTTGTGTAAACAACAATTTTTGTTATTTAAACAATAGTAGTACACACAGGGGAGTAGCCAGAAACTTCCACATGGGAGGGCCGGATTATACATTCATATGTTAGCCATTATTTTATAAATATATTATATATATATATATATAATTATCAAATTAAAAAAAATATAATATTTCTAAACTCAAATGAATATATAAAAATTATTTATTTTTCGATAAAGATGCACAACACATTTTAATGAAGAATTTAGCATCTCCCATCAAAGTTATGCTTGAAAATGATCTTTCATTGAATAAAATCATCCATTATCATGCATCTCCTTAATCTTTAATAAAATGGTTAAAAAATTAATCTAGAAAAAATCATATAATTTTATGTTAATTAATAATCCCTCTAATATATGGTTTTCACTTCCTATATTTAACTATTCCATTAAGCATAATAAAAAAATTATCTTTAGTCTTAATCAACCATAACAAACAATTGAAATTTTAAGCAGATAAAATATATATTTTTAATACTATGTATAGCATACGTATTTATTAAAATCATTATACATAACTTGAGAAGATTCTACTGTAAAAGGGAAATTTTAGAAAAATATATATCTTCTCTCTACAACAAACCCAAAGTATCTTCTATGAACAAATCACTATTGGAACAACTTATTTGGCACCAAAATTCAACCTAAAAGAAAAAAAAAAATCAATTTTGAAAAAAAAAAATGATATATGATGATGATGAGAGGAAATTGTATCCAATTTAAAAGAAAAAGAAAATTATGATGATGATGAAGAGAAGTAAAGGGTCAAGTTTAAAGATTAAAAAGAAGAACAACCAAAAAAACACTCAATAAAGCCCAGCACATGTTTTCAGTGAGTTTCTTTTCTTTGCCCCTCGTGATCATGGGTTTTCAGTAGACTTTTAGTGTGTTGTTGCATGGGCTTTTAAGATGGAAAACAAAAAAGGTTTGGTGTTGCATAGTGCACATTTTCACACTAGCACACATAGGTTGGACAAAGTTAAAAAGTAAAAAACCCAAGTGACATTTAGGTGGGATTAAAACCAAGGGAGTCAATACCGTACCGGAGGCTGTACCGGTTTGACCAACGGTACGATATATTTCGGATACCGGTCAATACCGGTATACCGTTTCGGGTTTACCGCTATATACATATATAAATATAAATAGTATTTAAAGCCCATATATATAAATTCATAGATTAAACAAATTTGTAATTTTAAACCCAACACAAGATCAAGCCCAAGCCCAAGCCCAAGCCCAAGTTTATACATCTATATCTATAAAAAAAAAAAATTAAAAATCAAGTTAAATTTAAAATGGTAAGCTTTCCTCTCACGCCTCCTCAAAAAAAAAAAAACAAAAACAAAAACTGAGCTTTCACGTGAACTAGCTGAGGGTTTAAACAAAAAAATAAAACAACTGACATTTGAGAGACATTTGAGAGGACTTTTGCCCAGTTTTAGAGGCTGAAAAATAATTAAAAAACTGAAAAAACCTGACATAAAAAAGTTGTTTTTGAATCTATTAATAAACTTTGCAAGCTGTCAACCTTTTTAGTTGTTCAAAGTTGCTGAAAGTATATGTATTGGCTGGCTTCAGTTGGACTGTTGGACGCACCAAGAAAAGAAAGACGAAAGAGAAAGCTAATCAGAGTGAAAGAGAACGCTGGAGGAAGAGAGAAAGAGAACGCCGGAGGAAAGAGAAAGTAAATCTGAAAGAGAGAAAGAGAACGCCGGTTATGCAGGTCAAGAAGATCATCCGATTGACGCCGGTGAGTGGAGAGATGAGAGAGTGAGAACGTTTTCTTGTTTCTACTTCTTTTTCTTGTTTCGGTCCGGTATGTATTTACCGGCCGAAATGCGATATTTTTTCCGGTATGGCCGGAACGATCCGGTATGGCCGGTATTTAAAACGAAACGAAACAACTGTGTTTCTGTACCGGCGGAATTATCGGAACGGTAAATATCGGCGATACCGGCCGGTACGGTACGAAATCAACTTCCTTGATTAAAACTATTTAAATGTAAATTCCATACTTGGGGGGGGGCACCCTATATATTTTGTAGGGGCCAACTATTTAGTTTTAAGACCCCAACTAATATTTTAGACCATGTTATAGAAATATTTTGAAATTTTGGGGGTTGCCATGGCCCCTCCACCCAACAATGTGCCTCTGCCCCTGAGTAGAAATATTTTCACAGCCCTTTTTTATTCACATGTATTTTCATAATACTTAAACAACGTTATTAGAAATCTTTTACCAAGTGGGCCCTAGGTACGTGCATAGTGTTGTTTCTTAAGTTCTTCACTTAAGATTTAGCTATGTGGCTTCTTTGTCATAGATAGAAGTGTATTTTTAATTAAGTACAATTACATGTTGAATCTTAATGAGAGAATTTAAGAAATAACATCTAAATATTGTACCTAAATTTTACCATTAAGATAAATTATACTAAGCCAAAGGATAATGATTTTCTGGAAATAATAATAAAAAGTAATTTTCTTAAAACGACTCTTGGCATGAGTAAAATATAATATTAATTTTATTAAAAATAATGTTAAAATATACCTTTTATAAGTGAAAATTTAATTTTTAGGTTAATTTTTCTTTTTTTAGACTTACAATTTCATCCTTAATTAAAAAATAAATTAAAAAGCACATCAATTTCATTATTATTTCCATTTTCTGTTAAATTATATTCATGAGAATCACGACAAACAAAATATTAACAGTTGACATGGCATGCTTCAAAAATTAAAAGTTTAGCTCCATATATTCATGTTCACGATTAATAAAAGCATTTTTCTTTTGTAGGAAATAATGGATTAGAGATAATACCGGAACCCATGACTTGTCATTCTCTACATTCCCATAGTTCAGGTGGTGAGTTCTGAGGTTGATTCTCCTGCAGGATTCAAGAGCAGTGAAATTCATGAAATGTCAGTAATTTATATCTAAATCTTAACATAAGCCAGAGATATGCCCCTACCAAACTCACCATCCATGGTAATTAAGGAAGCGAGGCCAATAGGCTATTGACTAATAGGGAGCCAATGAAAAAATGCTCCAAAAGTTTTACCCACTATCCATGTACAAATAGAAATATTAATTAAGTCCTAATTATTTACCAATAAATAAATTTTAGTTTTTTTAATCAAAGAAAAATCAATTAAAGAAAAATATTTTCATTAAAGGTGGCAATGACCGATTATTTTTCTCAGTTTTAGAGTTTAGAACTTATTAATCTCTCACATATAAATGCTAGAAGGACTTATTAATCTCCCACTAATAAATAAATTTGTACTCAAATTTTATTTAAAGATATCAAATATATAATTTTGTTACAATTGTCGATCATACTTTTTTAGTACTTGATTGCTTCACTTAATGAAATAGTGTTTATTTTACTTCAATACTAGTTCTTCTAACTATTCTCTTCTTTTACTTGGTCAATAAAGTATTTATTCAGAAAAAAAAAAAAAAAAAGTAATACAATGAATTGGTTTTAATTTGTAACTTTGCATCTAAAAAAATAAATTCTAAATAAAAAACAAATATCAAAAGTTAAATAAATCTTTTATTAATATTTAAAATATTAGAATATGTCCCACTTAAACTAGTCTCCTTAAGCGGAATTCACAAGTATATATGAGATTACCAGTCATGTCCAAGAACAAATATAGCCTAGAACATGGTCCCCCGAGCAGCCCAGTAGAGTGGCCAGAAAGACCTAGTATTGAAGTAGATTGCAGCTGCTGCCAAGGCAATGACAACAAAGCTTCCATGGCCACTGTTCAATCGAAAACCAAACACAGTATAACTGTATGTGAAAATCGATAATAGCATGGTTTTAGATGTTAGAAGGCAAAGAATATATAAGCATGAGATTACCAATCATGTCCAAGAACAACTATAGCCCAGAACAAGGTCCTCTGTGCAGCCCAGTAGAGTGGTCAAAAAGACCAACTATTAATGAAGTAGATTGTAGCTGCTGCCAATACAAAGACCACAAAGTCATCTCTGATAAAATGACTAAGTAGAGACCAAGGATTCTTTACACAGCAATTCTTGGGAATGGCAGCTCGGGTCTCAGCTATCTTAAATGGAGGCTGACCACTTCGGTTGAAGTCATCTTTTTCGCCAACCCCATCAACACCATTAATATGCTCAACTTGTCTCTGCATTTCTATAACAACTGGTTCTTTCATTGGAGGACTTTGTTCTCGTGGTAAAAATACTCATTGTTTTTTGTTGTTGGAAATGTAGTGGGGAATAAGAGTTTAAATTCTAGCTGGGAATTAAAACGAGAGAAATGTTATGTTCATAATATTTTTACAACAAATTCTAAGTAATGAATTATTATTTGCTGTTATTGGTGAGTAAAAAAAAAACAAGTTTCAATAGTAAATTCAAATTAAAACCTGCAACAACCTATCATCTTAAGTTCAAGCAAAGTTTTTGCACTCTATAAGAAAACACCACATCTTTCTCTTTCATTTTAATATTGAAAGAGAAATATGTAAAATATTTTGAAAATTTTCTTACAAAAACTAGATTAGAGACTTTGACTAGCATATCTTTCTAACAATTATCAATACGCTATAAAAGTTAACGTGCGTGTGTTATGCACTTATGTGCAGTAACTCAATTACTATAAGAGGTCTGGCTTACTTTCAGTGAAAATTTAACTGGATATCCACTTTTGTTTTAAACAGAAGTTGCCACATCACTCATTAATAAACCAACGGTGGAGATTAAAAACTCAATGCCACCTTATTAAATTTTAAGAAAAAACTAATAGAGCCCACCCAAGACTAACTTCTTTCATGTTAACGTTAATGGTTTCCCTAACGTTTTTTTATTTTTTTTTTCCTTCTCACGTTAATAGTGCCCGTCCAAGTTCTCCCTCTTTTTTTTTTTTTTTTCCAGCCTACCAAATCAAATTTTAGAACTGGGCTAAAGCATATGTGAAGATGTCATTTTTTGCAGGAGTGGCTACAACTCAATTGAGTTAGAGTAGAAACACTGATTTGAAGGATTATATATATAAATTTCTGAACATTTCACCTATTAAAATAAAAAAGATTATTTACAGTAATTTCGAATGGATAGTCTTGTAATTTTGTAGTTTTTCATGATTACTACCTTAATTGTTTGTAATGAGGAGGCGTGCTCTTTGAATGGATAGTTTTTATTTTGGGTTAAAAAAAATGCATGCCAAGTGCTTAAGAAAAGTTCCCAAAGAATTTCAAATAGGGCCAGGGCCAACTAGCATATACTGTGAAGGAAGCATTGTTTTTGAAGGAATCATGCTAAGGCCAGCTAGCAAATTGAAGCAGCCACAATACTACACCAGTTATGCAATAGCCACAGCATTGCATCAATTATGCAGCAGCTACAGCATTGCACCGGCTATGCAACAGCTATGGCACTGCACTAGGCACCTATTAGAAATTTTATAACAGCAACAACATAGATTAATATATATATATATATATATATATATATATATATTCTTTCTGCAAGCCAATAGCTGAGCAACATACTATTCTTCTAATTTGCATAAATTGTTTGCTAAAAAAGTACAAAATAGCATTAAAGATAAAAAGAAATTTGACCATTACAAACTTTGAGCTCCAACAAAATAGCATAAACTGTGAGTTCCACAATTACAATCTTCAAGCTCCAAATAAAAAAAAAGAAGAAGAAGGAATCATTCTAAGGCTAGCTAGCAAATTGAAATAGCCACAGCACTGCACTAGTTATGTAGTAGCCATAACACTGCATCAGTTATGTAGTAGCCATAGCACTACATCAGATATGCAGCAGCTATAGCACTACACCGGTTATGCAGAAGCTACAACATTGCACTAGGCACCTATTAGAAATTTTATAACTACAACAACATAGATTAACATATATATATATATATATATATATATATATATTCTTCCTGCAGCCCAATAGCACAGCAACATACTATTCTTCTAATTCGCATAAATTGTTTTCCAAAAAAGTACAAAGTAGCATTAAAGATAAAAAGAACTTTAACCATTACAAATTTTGAGCTCCAACAAGATAGCATAAACTGTGAGTTCCACAATTACAATCTTCAAGCTCCAAAATATATATATATAAATCATGAGCTCTAACAATTACAAACTTTGAGTTCCAAAAATTAGTATAAATTGTTAGCTACAACAATTAAAAACAATGTGTTATTTACAATTATTCAAAACTAAGAATTCCCTGCATCCATTTGAAGATCAGGTCGAAAAAGCTTCAGTTTTACCAGTTTTAAACTTTATAAGCAATGATCTGATATCATCCCCTTCAAGATCACTAGGATACTTAGAACATGGAAGAGGAACATGAGGATTTGTCATTCCTGCTTGACACATTACAACTATTAGCTAAATATTAACTATTAGAAAATCCACATAAATCTCTTGAAAATTCTTCATTTCTTTTCTTAACATAAAAATTTACTGAATTCTCAAAAGTTCCAAATGAACTTTGTTTTTGATCATTTCTAATACTCCTTCCCTGTATATAGTAGAAACATAATAGTTAAAAATGATGATTAATCTTATAGTATAAAACTAGTTGTTATCAAATAAAATTCAAATAATTCTTATTTATGCACTCAAAGTAAACTCTAATACAATGGTACCTGAGATAATGACGAAGGATAACAAGGTTTACCAACACTTGAAAAATGAGGAATGTACAAATCCTATATTTATTAGTGATCAATAATAGTGTACAATTTATGAAATCAAAATCACCTAAAATGAAGGGGGAAAAATGATTAAACAACATGGATGAACTTACTTGAACTGAATGATCTATGTATGGCAAAGCATTATAACTAATGGCCCCATTAACTATAATAGATGAAGTTAAATGCTTATCCTACATAATGTGTAATGTTTAGTAAATTATTATGTCATTAAATAAAGAACCTAGAATATTTGTGAAGTAGTATAATTGTTAAATATTATAATGGTGAGACTAGTACCTATAAACACTGATTTGTTTGTATTGGTTGATGGATGCTTCCTTTTTTCTTATTTTTGGGCTTTTCAAGACAACTTTTAATCCGGCTCTTCCTTTACAGTCTTGCTTATTCTTGAGACCCTTAGCAGAAATGGTTGTCATCTTGTCTGATGAATTTTCTTGGTTAATATCAACTTGACAAGGATTAGATTTTTTTCTAAGGATATCATCAATTTTTTTGCTCAACTCGTTATAGCTTCCCAATGCTAGCTTGTATGCTTCCTCACATTCACTTGCTCGAGCGATAAGCTTGACATACATTGGACCCAAAAACTTATATCGAGTTGTAACTTCCAACTTGGTGTCAAATTTGATATCACGTCCATTAAAGTCTTGCACAATCTCATTTTTTGCATCTTTTGTCCATCTCTTAAGGATGTATTACTCTGGAAGAACCTTAATATCCATAACATCAAGAATTTTTAAAGCATGACTACACAAAATTCCACCTCTTTCAAACTTTCTACAAGTACATGAAACAATCTTTTCAAAAGGACTCTAAATTACTCGATGATCCTTTGGCTTACCATATATTGAAACTATATACTCATGAGTTGCATTTCTTTCAACACGCTCCTTCACAAAAGCTCCTTGGAACTTTTCATATTGCTCTTGAAACTTAAAAAATAATTTAGATGTATAAATATGTGCTGCTTGAATTAGCATAGGTGACGCAATCTTAACTTTTGGCAACTTTTGCCTTAAATTGTACTCACCCTTCATCTCTTTGTAACGTTTAGCATCAAGTAGTCTCTCAAAATGTATGAAGAATTTTACAATATCATAGTCTAATTGTAAATAATCCTTCAAATCAGAGTTTATACTCTCACTCAATTGAGTTGAAGTCATTCCTGCAGAAAATGACACATTGACATATGCTTTAGCCCATTTCTCTTTCACTTCAAATGCACTTGGAAGCCAAGAATTATCAAAAGCATTGTACTTATGAAGTATAGCATCCCAAGCACTAACAAACTCTTCCTTCTCTTCCCAAATTTTAAAACATGCATAGAGATCACTTCTAAATTCATCATCACCTCATAATAAATGGTTGACACCCTTGAGAGCATTTTGCATTAAATGCCATTTACATAATTGATGATAAGTATTTGAGATCACCCATGAGATGGCTTTTGCCATTGCCAGATCTTGATGAGTAAAAATTGTATTTGGTTTCTTCCCAGACATTGTTTCAAAAAAATGCTTCAAACAGCCACTGAAATGTATCAATAGTTTCATCATATAAAAGGGCAGCCCCAAATATCGTAGACTCTCTATGATGATTAAAATCAACAAACATTGCGAGGAGTCAATACTCCTTATTAGTTCTATACATTGTATCAAAAGAAACCACATCACCAAATAACTTATAATAAACAATCATTTGCGCATCTACCCAAAAAATATTTGTTATCAGTTTTGAAGCATCTAACTGTACTGCATAGTAAAAGGAATAATTCTCTTTCCTTTGTTTATGAAAGTATTTAAATAAACTCCTTGCCTCACCACATTTTTGTTCTTTTTGCCGTTTACTATAATGGTAATTCTTTTGATCTTGCTTGGTGTAACCAAGAGCATCTCTGCCACCAACTTGCTTGGCCATGAACTCATATGAATCCTTCAATTTTATACCACTATCATAAGCCAAATCAATTTCCATTGCTTGTGCTTTTGAGACCTTTCGTTGGGATGGCATCATGTGAGCACATTGTAGAATATAGAGAATATGATTATGGTTGAGCTCAAGGCTATGTATAAAATATTTCCCCTTCTTTTTATCAAGCTAAATTATCATATGAGCATTGCAACCTGTCCTTGTTTCAGCCTGTTCATACTTATTTTCACCGTCTCTCTCCCATGGGGCTTTATTTCCCTCTTTACAACAAGTAAACTTTCTTGAAGTCACCACGCCATCTTTTTTTCTTTTATTGCACCATTCTTTTTGAATACTAAATCCAGAATTTCTTCCACACTCATTATAAAAGTCATATGCCTCTTGTTCAGAATCAAATTCAATGCCAAGTTTTGGAATATAATCAGTATCCAATTTTTGACTATCATCATTGTTTTCCTCTTCCATGTAACTGTTAAATATAAATCAAAATGTACAAGAAATGTGAATTACCACTGAAAAATGAAAATAAATGAATGAATGGTGGCAAAACTTTTGTAATCTTATACATTATTTGCCTAAATTTATTAACAATGACAGAAAAACTCATAGATTTAATAATATTTAGCCTAAACTTAATCTTTTAATTATTTTGACATCTCATAAACATAGGATTGAATAAGAAATCAAAAGTAAGATGGAAATACATTCTCTAATACTCTGACAGTTTGCAAAGAAATTTCTTCTTCTTGTTCACTCTTTTTTCTAAAGATTATACCGAATAGTTCTAAAATCTGATTTGGTAGGCTAGAAAAAAGAAAAATAAATAAAAAGAGAGGGAGAACTTGGGTGGCAAAACATATTTTTCTTATTGCTATTTTGGCGCTGAGCTTTGAAACTGAAGAGTCGATGAAGTTAAAAAAAAAAAAAAACCATTAACGTTAACGTGAGAAGAAGTTAGTCTTGGGCGGGCTGGAAAAAAGAAAAAAAAAAAGAGGGAGAACTTGGGCGGGCACTGTTAACGTGAGAAGGGAAAAAAAAAAAAAAAAAAAAACGTTAGTGAAACCATTAATGTTAACGTGAGAAGAAGTTAGTCTTGGGTGAGTTCTGTTAGTTTTTGCTTAAAATTTAATGATGTGGCAACTTTTGTTTAAAACAAAAGGAGATATCCAGTTAAATTTTTACTGGAGGTAAGCTAGACCCACTTCTTTATCGATTTCTCATTAATTTTGTAATTAATAGAAATGGCACTCATTTCAACTCTTCTGCCACAATTAGTAGTAAAGCCCTGTTGCTTAGGTTTCCCATGCAGCACACATTGTTACACTCCTAATGTTTGGCACAGCCATCAATAGCCACCCTAGTAATTTAGACAATTTTCTAGAGAAAGAGAGTGCTTTCCTTGAATTCCTGTCTCTTCCTTCGATCTCTCTATATAACCCCCACAAAGTAGAGCTCTAAACTGGGCTCTATCTTTCTCTCTCTCTAAGGCATGGCTTTCCACAAGTCTTTTACAGTCGTTTTGAACCTCATTTTTACGTTAAGCTTGATTGTGGTCATCACCAATTTTATAACACCAAGTGAAGGTCGCCAACTTGTGAAATTGAAAGTCAGTCAAGGAAATGGAAATCTTGGGAGTGGGAAAGAAAATGAAGAGAAGATGGAGTCAAATACAAATGAGTTGGGTGAGATGAAGGACGTTCTACCTTTTCCAAATATACCTTTCCCACCTTTTCCACCTTTCCCTCAATTTTCGTTTCCACCTCCAATTCAGATTCCTGGAATTCCCCCATTACCTACAATTCCTATGTTACCACCTGCTCCTCCACTTCCTATTCCAACTATCCCCTTCCTTACACCTCCTCCTGCTTAAATTTTGAAAGTCAGAGTTTCAAGCACCTTTTGCAATTTTTTTTCCTTATCTTTCTTTAGGGTTATGCCTAAGTAATGTGGAGATGGTTTGATTGTAGCATGAGAGTTTCTTTTGTTTTGGGCTTATGACTAAATAATGTGGAGATGGTTTGATTGTAGCATAAGTTGCCTTCATGTTTAACGTAGGAAAAAAAACTCTGATGTGTTTGATCATTTTTTTACTTAGCTCTGCAGTAAAAAAACTCGTATCTAATATGCACATTATGAAATTGTTTACACTTAAGGGACTAAACCACTCTTGAATTAAAGCTTAACAATCAATAATATTTCTTGCCTTGTGATTAATTATTATATCATCAGAATTTGATCTTTGGTCCAACTTTGAAGCCTTCAACCTCTTTCTATTTTGTCTTCTTTTAAGAGTTCACAATTATGATGTATGTTATTTTCTCAAAAAGGAAATTATGATGTATGTTAGTTGCCAAAGCATTGTATGAGCCACGTATTTATACCATGAAATAGTGTTGGCGATGAGACCAAAATCAAGACTCACCTCCACTCAATATCATGATTCTTTTTTTCTTTTTTTCTTTTTTTTCTTTTTTTTTTTGGATAGGAAAGATCGTGATTCCTTGACCAACCCTATGTCAATAACAGCATTTAAATCGTTAATAAATTATAAAAGGAATAAGACGCATGTAAGTTTAAGAATAAGTTTAAGAATTTGGCTGAGTGTAGGTTTGTTATTATGTCGTGTACAATTTGGTAATTATGCCATGTGAAGCGTTACAGTGAGTGGCTACAAAGATTTCTATATTAAGGAATGGTTACTTGTTAGAAAAAAAAAAAAAGAAAAAAAAGAAAAAAAAAGAAAAAGATACTTATTTTACTAATGGTAATAAATACTAAATAGGAATGGCAAAAACTACCAACTAATAATACATGACACGCTCTACCTCATATCTTCTTGCTCTCATGCTTCCCAACTCAAAGAAGTGATGGAGCAGGGATTAGTTTTGCTTACCCGTCCATCTTACCTTGCCCTGCCCCAAATGTATATAAACATATCTATATATATATATAATAGGTGAAGCAGAGAGAATCTCCAATTGTAATTCTAAATTAGAATCCTAATTTTGTGCCATGTGTCAAGATTCATGTGGTTCCATTTGTCTAAATTTAAGTGGATCAATTGTAATTTTGATGTGTTCTTTTTCTTTTTTTCCATACCTGCGTATTTCAAGGTTCATCACACCTGCGTATTTCAAGGTTCATCTCCCCACATCTGCATATTTCAAGGTTCATCACACCTGCTTGTTTCAAGGTTCATCTCCCCACATTTGCATATTTCAAAGTTCATCTCTCCATCTCCAATACAACTCTCTTATATAAGAAGAGGTTTTTCATAGATTCCTATTGTAATTTTTTGATTTCATGTATTTTTTCTCAAAAAAAAAAAAAAAAAAAACACGCCTCCACTACTCATATTCATCCGAACCTCCTCTCTCTTTCTCTCTCTCCCTCTGCAAAATTCAATTTCTACTTCTCTACTAAATCTATTTTATCAAGATTTTTTTTTTTTTTGGTTTCGTTCCATTTCTGCAAAATTCAATCTAATCTCTCTTACTCTCCCTCTGTTTTGCAGATCAATTATATATCTCCTTTACAAAGGCAGGCTTTATATGCAAGGTAATTGTTAATTAGATATGATTTTCTTTTATTATTATTATTTTTTTTGTTCGCAAGTTTTATGGGGTTTATAATCTAACTCTCACTCTTTATTTTCATTAGATCTATTTATTTTCATCCTATATTCTCAATCTCTTTCTCTCAAGAATTTTTTGTTTATAGGATTGATGATGGGCTTTTTTTTTTTTTTTTTTTTTTTTTTCTTTGGAGTGTTAAAGAGATACCACAATTTGTATAAATCCTTAAGTTGGGTGGGAAGAGGATTTTTAGGAGGGGAAGGTTTTTCAATTAAATTTAACTATTTGGTTACATTGATTAATGATCCATAATTTGGATAAATCCTTAAGTGGGGTGGGAAGAAAGGTCTTAAAGAGTGTTGGGGGGGGGGGGGGGGGGGGGGGAGAAGTTGATTAATGGGTCACAATTTGTGTAAATCCTTGGGTGGGGAGAAAATTGGTGAAATATTTCCTAATTAACTTTAACTATACGATTCACAATTTGTGTAACACCCAAAGAATTGTACTTAAATTTTGTTATTTTGGGGGGGGGGGGGGGAAGATTTTTTAAGTAAATTTAACTATATGGTTACATTGATTAATGGTTCACAATTTGTATGGTTACATTGATTAATGATCCACAATTTGTATAAATCCTTAAGTGGGGTGGGAAGAAAGGTCCTAAAAGTGTTGGGTGGGGGGGAGGGGGGGGAGGGGGAAGAAAGTTGATTAATGAGTCACAATTTGTATAAATCCTTGGGTGGGGAGAAAGTTGGTGAAATATTTCCTAATTAACTTTAACTATATGATTCACAATTTTGTGTAACACCCAAAGAATTGTACCTAAATTTTGTTATTTTTGGATGAATGGTAAAGAAAATGGTGCTTTAAGTGTAACTAAAGAGTCTTATAATTCAATTTGCATTTCTTGACGTTTTTAATGGAGATGTCCAATGTTTAAATCTTGCCTCCTCTCTCTTCCTATTATCAAAAAATAATAAAAAATAAAAGTAATTCCTCTTTCTACTATCAAATAATAATAAGAAAGAAAAATAAATCGTACATTGTATGGTAAATAAATAAGTCCACAAGTTGTACATTATATAAGGCATTATAGGTAGGTCTATTATGCATAAGCCTCCACAACTGATCCAAAAAAGTTTGTCATCAATATATTATAAAAGTTGGGTTTTAGATGCATAAAATAATGATCTCTTATATACGATTGGTGAAGACATGAACTCAAGCTATATTGCAGATCATATATACAATTAGCACTTATCCTATTTGGTTGTCTTTACGTTTTATGCTCATAATTTTAGTGACTTTAAATTGATAATTTTTTTTTTTTAATGAGATTCATGTTATTCTATTGTTATATATTGTTATGAGATGCATGTTATGAGATTCACATTTACTTGATTAAAATATTTTGTTAAAAATTTTTTATGATAAAGCAATTTAATTATAGCTATATGTACCGTCTATGAATCAACCTTGAATATATATATGTCTATGTAGCATTCTTTCTTTAGAATTTTGTATAATAAAAATATTTGTTAAAAAATTACATAATGCTAAGATTTATTAACATGAATAAACTAAGTCTTTTAAATATGATTAAACTCATGATTAATAATAAAAAAAAAAAAAAACAACCAATAGTATCAATTAAATAATAAATTGCAATATATTTTTTTCCATTGTTTTATTAAATTATATCCATTCCCGTGCGGTAGCATGGGTTACATACTAGTTTTAGTTAATATATATATAATTTATTAGTTATTAATACATATAATGTAATTTGTCTATACATTTCTATGCACATATGGGATGAAAATTATTAAAAAATATATATATTGTTTAAAAAAATAGTTGGACTAATTTCTTTGGGAAAAAAACCAATATACCCTCTGAAATTTAAAATAGTGACCAAAACACTCTTTAAATTTTTTATATTGGCCACAACCATGCTGAACTCCTCCACAGGACCACAAGTACATGACTTACGCTTAGGGGTGTTCACCAAACCGCATAAACCGCACAAACTGCAAAAACCGCACTAAAAACGCCTGCAAAATGGTATAACCGCACCGCACCGCAAGTAATTTTGCATTGCACCGCACCGCATGGTGCAGTGCGGTTTGCGGTTTTATATTAAGAAAACCGCACAAACTGCACCGCACCGCATTGCACCATCTCTATATATATTAATATATTTAATTATTTTTAATATTAAATATATTATTAATAGTTTAATAACCCTAGTTAAAAAAATAGTTTAATAATCCTAGCAATTGTTGATTAGGAAAGTCAGCCCAAAATAAAGAAAAACTAGCTTAATAGTTTTGGGCTGGGTAGAAAAAGCCCAAAATTTGAAAAATATATCAACTTCGAATTATTCAAACCACATCTTATATACCGCACCGCATATGTGATCGCAAAAATGAAGTGCGGTGTGGTTATAGTTTTGGCTAAACTTTAAACCACACCGCACCGCACCACACATGTAACCGCAAAAATAAGGTGCGGTGCAGTTATGATTTTAGATAAACCGCACCGCAAAGTGCGGTGCTAAAAATGGCCCAAAACCGCACCGCACCGCACCGTGAACACTCCTACATAGGTCCCACAAGACCCTCATCCTACGTGGGTCCCACCCTCTTCCTCGTTGCCTGTGCTTCTCTAAAACCCACTTCCTTTCTTCCCCATTACCCTTTCCCTTCATATCTTCTGGAACAAAATACCCTCTGGTCTACCAAAAACTACACTGGTAAGGCGGTAACAGTTTCGTCTATCTCACTCGCTCAAACCCAAAACTTGGTTTTGACTCATCTCATGAAATCAATAGATTCACCTCTTACACCAATGAACTCGACCTCCCAATCTCACAACTCTTAGAGATTGCGAAATTGGCCAACTCAGTACTCCGTCTCGGCTTTGATATCAAAGGTGGAACTGGGACTTTTATGGCTAGTTTGAAGGCCCACAATGTGACTGTCTTCGGGTTTCAAATGAAAATGATTAAGTTTATTTTTTTTTTTTATTATTTTTTTTAAAGCTCTCTCATGTATTCCGTTAATTTTTTAAACGGTAGACTAATTGCAGATACGTAAAGTTTACGAAGTAAATTGGCTAATAAAAAAATTCAAAAAATATCCTAACCACTATTTAAAAGTTTTGGGGCATATGAGCATTTTTCCTAGTTTCTTTTATATTGGTTAAAAAACAAGTATATGTTTAAATACATGCTTATGTTAAAAATATACTACCTTGAATTTGGCATTGGCGATTGCTAGGTTGAGTTTGGAGGGAACAATATTGGATTTATTGTTTACTTATAAAGTGGGAAGGTAAAAAATGGTAATTAATACAGTTTTAGCTTGTGTACTTTTGGGCATATGATCATTTCTATTGTGTTCAATAAATCTTCCAATCATTCTCCTGTAATTAATAACAAGGCAAGCAGTTGCATATGAGTTCCCTACACTTCAAGTGGATTTGGTTATCTATTTAAAGGCCTAATATGGCTTATGAGTACAATAAAGCGAAAATGTAACAAATTTTAGCAACCTTGACAATTTAATAACTTGTTACCTTTTGATTTTTTTTTTTTTTTTTTAAATGTTGTTGTGAATAGAGCATATGTTTATGAGTTCAAATTGTTAATAAAGGCAAATGACTAGTCAGTGTTATACAAAGGAACATTGTGTATACATGATTTAAAATTGTGTTTTGGAATATAAAACACATAATTTTTTGTGATTATGGGCTTATTGTTTATCTATCCCACTATGTTTTGCAAGGATTTTTCCTGGCCTTAAGAGTAGAGTACAAAAACTAGTTTTGCTTGTCCTGTCCGAAATATATATTAACATATTTTAAAACATATTTAACTTATTTATACATATAATATAATTTTTATATACATATCCTAGTCTTGGACTAAAAAATTTCAAATCACAAAAGTGAATGCACATATGGGTTAATTTAAAAAATTATCTAATTTCTTTTATATTATTTAAAACACAATTTTATGTTTAAATACATGTTTATGTTGAAAATATACTACCCTGAACTTGGCTTTAGCGCTTTCAGGGTTGTATTTAGCGAGAACAATCTTGAATTTACTGTTTACTAATAAAGTGGAAAGGAAAAAAAATGGTTATAGGAGCTCTATTTTTCATACTTTTTGGGAATATGATCCTTCCTATTTTCTTTTATAAATCTTCCAAAAATTCTCCTTTAATCGATGAGAAGTCGAGAACTTGCTTGTCAGTTACCCACACTTCCAGGTGGAATGTGTCAACTATTGTGTTTATGTACAAGTTTACATTAAAAGTATATTGCACTTAATTTGGCACTAACAATTACTAGATTGAGTTTAACGGGAAAAATCTTTAATTCGCTGATTACTGATAAAATGAGCATGAAAATATGTTAATGGGTGCTCTAGCTTTGGTCCTTTGTGGGCATATTTTCATTTATATGGTCTATTATGAAAGTTACAAAGATTTTCCTTTATTTGATACAATCACTGTCTGTTGTACATCAATTCTCAATTTTTATAGTTGGAATTGTGCTTAGAGCTTGAAGCCCATGACACCCTGTTACACATCAAACGAAAAAGGTAAAAAATTTTAATATTGACAACTTAATAACTTGTCACTTTGTGAATTTTTTTAATTTTTTTTTTTTTTTTTGGATGATTCTAGGCATATTGTTTATTTATGTCTTTGTTGTGAATAAAACATATCCTTATAATCTCAAATTCTTTAATAGGGGCAAAGGACTAGTCTCTGTTATTCATTGGCACTACAAAGGAAAACTATATATACATGATTCAAAGTTGTGTTTTGTGATCTAAAACACATAATCATAAATAAACATTATTATTTTCATTGCAATATACAAGGTTAAGGAGCATATGTATATTGTTTCTAAAATGTTTGCACCTTTTTTTTTCAGATGAAAAAAATTGTTTGAGATTATTCTCCCAATTAATTTTTCACTTAGCATTATATTATAATTGTAAAATATTTAGACCCCTTAACACAACCAGATTAACTTAGTTATTTAGCCAAGTTATTAACTTAGGCGAATTATGCAAATCTAGGTTAACACAAATATATCATATCACGCAAAGCAGAGGAAATATAAAGAACACACTGATATGATGACCCAGAAAAACCAAACCGGTAAAAAGGCTGGGAAGGATTTAACCTAGCTATTCTCAAGGTAAAACTGAATCCACTATGGAGAAATTGAAATTTACACAATAGCGACTTAGACCACTAACATCCTATTGCTACCTCGAGTAAGAAACTTACTACCATAACCATGCGACAGCTCTGAATCCATAGACTACTTCCTTCTTGGATTCCTAGCAAGAACAAACACTCCCGCTTGTATATCATTAAGCTCTTAATTCAGCAACTAAATAATCACCAAGTTCTAGACATAATCTTGATCCTTGATAACCTTAAGTATGTGTGAAGGCAAACATCTCTAGATCTCACAGAAGATTCACACACACAGCAACAACAACCTCTAAAAAACATGGCTAGGGTTTTCCCTTTTATACCTAGGGTAAAACATAAAACCCTACACGCAAAACGAGCTTGGGCTAAGTTGAAATTTTCTGTAAAAAAACAATCTGCACGACTTTTGATCGGTCGAGTCTAATTCTCGATTGATCGAGCTAGGCAGAATTGCATAGTAACTTCTGCAGCAATTTGATTCTAACTTTACATTAAAAACACATACTTTGAGCAGTCTAAACAAAACTTAAACGTTTTGATTATGGTTTTCTAATATTACAAATTAGAATGCTAATACATTTAAACCTAAAGGTCTTAGAACCTAACAATAATTACATTCTTAATTACTCGCTGGGTATGGAGAGCCATCCATTATATCAGTGGAAAAGCACACATACATATTAGATGAAATTAAAAAATATATATATATATATATATATATATAATATCTTTGATAGGTTTAAATGCAAGTTTATGTTTAATTTAATATATGTTTGTGTTAAAAATGCTTGTTAAATTCATTATCAAAATAAGAAAATGTAAGTTAACAATTTATTTTTATATACAGTTTTATGTCACCATTTGAAGATTAAATTCTTAGATTTATTAATTGAATATCATATTCTTCTCAAAAGGAGAATTCAATACCATTCGTAAGTTTAATTGTTAATGTGTTATTTAAAAGTATTTTCTACTTTTATAAATTTTATGTAATGGAACATATGATATATTTTGCATTCAACAACAATACATACATATATATATATATATATATAAAATGTAATTTAATTAAAAGATTTAAATTACATAATTATAATATTGTTTTATATAAACAGAAATGGTATTATTAAAAAGACTTTTAAATATACCATAATTGGTTAACTAATTCGAACATATCCAAGAATATTAAAAATATATATATACACCTTCATTCCGTGGAACACATTTAACATTTTACATGTTACATTAAGGTTAAATTATTTTATAAGTTTAGAATTGTAACATTTTTTTTTCTTTCCAAATATAAGTATAAATGCTTATATTATTGAATTGCATTTGAAGGTAATATTTTGAATATTTATCATTTTTATAGCTTTTTAAGGCCCATATCTTGAATTTCTAATGCCTATTTTGTTGTATTTTTTTAGTCCAAAACTAAAGAGTTTGGATCAATTAAAATAAAATTTCATAATTTTCAATACAAAAATTAAGGGGGGAAAAATTGAGCCCAAAATTGAAAAAGATAACCTAGAAAAAATTAATTTAAGACCCAATTAGTTCAAAATGAGTTCACAATAAGACATTCAAGCTCAAAATCATTCCTCCCCCAACTACAAAATTATAAAATATATATATATATATATATATATATATAATTTTATATATAAGTAATGATCGAATATGAGGTGTCATGTCTTTACTCTAGCTCCATTTGTAGCTCTCCTAGAAATGGCATCCAAAGCTGAATAATTGCATGAAAAAAAAAAAAAAAGGAATTTTCAATTCATAAAGAAAGGAATTATGCCAAATAAAAATTAAATTTAAGTAAATATAACAATTTAAAAATGTATGGAAAATAAATTAAAGATTATAAGAATTCTCTTTTATATTTAATGTTGATACTTGACAAATCATCCTTGATCAAACCATTGTCATTATCTCTATTAATTTGAAAAATTGACAAAATAAATCTAAATTATAGTTATTCACATGCGGCATGCTCGGAGGCTTTTTTCTAATACAAACTATAAATTTTTAAATCTTAAAATTCTCCAAAACCTTTGAAATAGAAAAACTAAAAATAGAGGATTCTAAAAATAACAAACCCTTTTGGAAGAAAGTTAAGAGTGGGTTTGAATGTCCCAACTTGTTACTTTTTATGGAAACCAGACTGAAAATTCTATGATCTACCATGAAAATTAAAACTCCTAAGAGCCAACACCGTGAAAGAAAAATTCTACCAGTATTAAATAGGAAAAATAAAAATAAAACATGGATGATTTGGATATATTAGATACACCACAAGTGCTTTGTCGTAGTGGGAGAATTGTTCGGTCTCTTATAAGATTTATAGGTTTGGAAGAAACTTGTGAAGCAATCTTAGAAGAGTTTGAATTAGATCTCTACACTTATGAAGAGGCAATGAATGATATAGATGGACATCATTGGGTCCAAGCTATGAAATCTGAATTGGATTCTATGTATTCCAATCAAGTATAGGACCTTGTAAAGGCGCCTAACGGCATTAAAGCTGTTGGTTGCAAATAGGTTTACAAGAGAAAGAGAGAGATAGACGGAAAGATTGAAATCTTTAAAGAAAGACTAGTGGAGAAAGGGTATATACAAAAGGAGGGTATTGATTATGATGAAACTTTTTTGCTAGTAGACATGCTTAAATCTATCAGAATTCTCTTATCCATTGCTGCTCATTATGATCATGAGATTTGGCAAATGGATGTCAAGACTGCATTTCTTAATGGCAATCTTGAAGAAGAAATCTATACTGGAAGGCTTCATAGCAAAGAACTAAGAGCATATGGTATGCAAGTTGAAAAGGATCATTTATGAACTTAAGTAAGCATTTAGGTCATGGAACATCAGATTTGATCAAGCAATCAAATCAGTTGGGTTTGAACAAAATCTTGATGAACCATGTGTGTACAAAAGACATCAAGACAAAGTAGTAATGTTCCTAGTGCTTTATGTCGATGATATTCTACTCATTAGAAATGATGTAGAAGTAATGTCATTGGTAAAGATTTGGTTGTCAAGCCAATTTGAAATGAAGGATTTGGGTGAAGCTAACTTTATTCTAGGGATCAAGCTTTGGCGAGATCGCAAGAATAAGATGTTAGGTTTATCACAAACTGGGTATATAGATAAGGTTCTAGAACGATTTAACATGCAAAACTCCAAAAAAAGATTACTTTCTTTTAGACATGGAATTCCTTTGTCTGATGACCAAAGGCCTAAGACTCTTGAGGAAGAAAGTATAATGAGACAAGTTTTTTATGCTTCTACAGTGGGAAGTCTCATGTATGTCATGCTATGTACTAGACTAGGTATCTGTTATTCAGTTGGCATGGTCAGCTGATATCAATCAAATCTAGGACTTAAATATTGGCAAGCTGTAAAGCATATTCTCAAGTATCTACGGAGAATGAGAGATTATATGCTTGTTTACCATAGTGAAGATTTGATTCCCATTGATTATACAGATTCAGATTTTCAGTCAGATCTTGATTTCAAAAAGTCTATTTTAGGTTGTGTGTTCACCTTGGGAGGTGGAGCCATAAGTTGGAGGAGTGTTAAGCAATTTTATATTGCGGACTCCACCATGGAAACTGAATATGTTGTTGCTCGTGAGTCAGCAAAGAAAGTTGTTTAGCTCAAAAAATTCCTTTATGATCTTGGTGTTGTGAGAATGGAGCAAGTTCCCATCACATTATTTTGTGACAATAGTTAAACATTGACTTTATTTGTTACTTTACACATGATTCTACTTAGATGGACTTATTGCATTTTTTTGTTATCTCTCTACTTTTTGAATTTCAGATCCTAACTTTAGCTAGGTTGTTGGGCTTTAAGGATGTGCACATCCAAGAATAGAATTCTCATCTTCATTGGATTAAGTGGTACATCCATTTTTCCTTGCAACTTCTTTACTTGTTTTTGTATTTCAAATGGGATCTTTGCTCATTGAGAAAGAGCTTAGTAATGTGGGTTCAAATGGGTTCTGTGTTTGATTTTGTCCAAGAGGAGAAAGTGTTGAAGTAATTTTGAAATTTAGGTATGAACCCTTGAATATATCTACCTCACACCCACATTTGTCCACAAGTAGCAGATTCTGGAATGACTTGAGGTGACAGTGCTAATAAGAAAAACATAGTTTTTTTTTCCCTAATAACATAAACATAAACACATATAATTACTTCAATATATAATAAAAATCTAAAACTTTATAAGTATATGACTTGATTTATTTTTCTAAATATAAAATTTAACTAAATAAACATGAACACAAGCATAAACATAAACAAGAAAATAAAATGTAGGGAAAGATTAAACTTACTGTAATCGATCACAATAGATGGATCTCGTTCCTTACATACTCGAAGAACATAGTTCTTTCTTGCAAAGTGCTTGAAATCTTTAGGTCATTTTTTTTAGCAATATATTTGGAACACAAAAAGAGGTAGATGCATGGCTCTTAAGAAATCCTAGGCAGTGTGTAGGATGAGCTTTTTGTATTGAGAAATAAGACTGTGATAAGCTACGACATTCAAACCAACTTCACTTCATTTACTAAGCAAGAAGATCGGACATGCAACTTTCCAATTCTACTTTAGTTGGTTGCTAAGCATGAAATTGCTAGGTATCTCATTGGAAGTCATAAACATTGGCTTTATTTGTTACTTTAGACATATTTCTCTAATTGGATTACTTTTCACCAAGTACCAATGGTAGATTCATATGTAAGTTATGTTTGATCCAATCACACAAGTCAACATATGTGCTGTGAGAACTTACAAAAATGTTTTCCAAAGGAAACCACATGGAACTATGCTGACAACAACTAACGAAGCCATTATGGACAGCGAAAGCCTAAAACATTTATCTCCAACACAAGTTAAATCAGTGCCTCCGACACCTTTTTCCCCCAATTGCTTTTTAGCTTGAAAATCATAAATTAGGGCAATACTATATTTAATGAAGAAAAAGTTTCCAACAACCTCTCCAATCTATGATGAAGAAAATAAAAGTGGTTGAACCTCCTCTCTAAAAACCTTTCCTAGCTGTTTGAATTGCTAGCCTATTAAAGCTCCCATACAAAACCCTTCAGTGATTATTATACCATAGAGAAAACCCCTACCCTTAATTGCCAAGGACAAAAAGGAAGATATGATGATAAAATCATCATTATTCTAGAATATATATATATATATATATATATATATAATTTGTATTAATTAATTTGTTACAATAAGTGAGACGTGAGATTCCAACCCTAGTTTTTATTATGGAATAGATCATACAACATTACATGACGCTCAATCCAACAAACATGAATTAGGAGTCATTTTTCTCATTTATTTTTGTTTGAGACAAATACCCAAATGAAATCACTATTAATGCATTTGCTTTGGTATAATGAAATCACTATTTGAAGCCCACATTGTCTAAGAGTCGTTCCAAATTCCTTTTTTCACACTATAAGTAGCCTTACATTGTATATTTTCAAGACACAAAAATCGCATAGGAAAACACTAAGATTCACTAGAAATATTGAATCAAAGAGGGAGTTTTACACAAAATATTCTCAAGTCAATTTTCTTTTGATTAGGGTGAGTAAATTTTTATTCTCTTGTTTTAGTTTATGTTTACATTTATGTTTACTTATTTAAATTTTATCTTTAAAAAAATAATTTGTGTTATATACTTATAAATTTTTTAGAATTTTTTATCATATATGGAATTAATTATATGTGTTTATGTTTATGTTACTTTTTAAATTTTATTTATAGAAAAATAATTGAAATCTAATAGAAATTATATTCTAAGTTGCGAGAACAAACCAAGGTGTGATCAGGAAATTGACTAAAAAAACAAAAGAGTTTAATATACTCATTTTTTTTTTTCTTTATCTATTATACGAGAGAAGAGGAAATTTAAGCAAATTTTAATGTGAAAATAGTGATTTCCTTAAACAAATATTATAGGGAATGGGAAAAACACCATCAATTATATCAGTGGAAAAGCAATGCACATATGGGATGAATTTAAAAAATTATCTAATTTCTTTCATATGTTTAAAATATAAGTTTATAGTGAGGTATATGTTTAAGACAATCATATATTCACAGTAAAAATATATAATCATGTGTAAGACATAATCATATATTCATATTGTGCTTTTACAAATGGACTTTTGTAAGATTACATTATATTTGCAATGTAAACTAAGAATTTTCCTTTACAAATTAGGCAGTGCAAAAGAAAAAAAAAAACTATGTTTAGCCAGAGAACATAGAACATATAATTGGTGGTTGTGTTTAGACTTTTTAGAGCTATAATAATTTGAAAACTCCGTTCAAGAGTAAACCTATTCATGCAAGATCAACTTTTTTCCCCCTAAGGCAACAGTGACCGCTTTTATGTCTATAACAGATTACTCAAAAATATTCACTTGAAAACATCTTTCATCATGCCCAAAACAAGTAATTAATTTGGTGGAGTTTCTCGATAAAAACTCATAGGTAATTGAACTAAAACAAAGGGAAAAATATTAATATATTAGGATTCATAAATTATGTCTAACAGCATACATCAAGTTCCTACTTTTATATACACTAGTAAGTTTCTTGTGCGATACACAGATAATATTGTAATATCTTACGTAAGATAGTTTCGAATATGTTGTATATATATATTATAACATAATTGTTATAGAATTTTATTAGTAATGAGTTCATCATAAAAGAAAAATAATTATAAATTGCACACACATATCCATTATAATTATTCAATTGAAGAAAAAGAGAAAAAAAAAATACCACTTTGGAGGTATATTATAGAATAAAAGTTGATATTGAATATGTCTTTCTTATTCTCCTTAATTCTAAAACAAAATACACATCTTAAACACCCATAGTCAATTAGATCATTTACAAAATCTACGAATTCACAACGACCAACATCAACATAAAAATCATAATTGTTGTTGCCACTCAATATAAAATACAAGCTCCCCTTCCTTGGTTCTAGCCAACTTATACGGGTTAAGATTAGATGAAACAACAATGTTAGAGTTAGATAAGTGTCGATGAAAGATTAAAGGTGAAAGACAGTGTTTTTGGCCTATATATAAAGGGATAGAAGTGCAAGAGGTGAAAATTGTGAATTAAAATGCAAAGAGTTTTGTGTGTATATGTGAAGGATGAAAAGTCTTGAAACATTGAACCAAAGAATACAAAGAATATTTATTTTTTAAAAATTAGAAAAGTATTAAAACAATGAACCAAATGAAGAAAAAAATTAATATTTAATTTATTCTTATCATATTTTGTCTGGCAAATTCACCAATTTTGTCATCGTCTCTCTGTAATTCATTGCGTTTGAAGAACAAATTTAAAGTTGGTATCTTTTGTTTCACTATCTTTTATTGGATTACTTAATAGTAAACAACGTCCAAAATTTGAACTGGATGGCTAGGAGGGACGAGGAGAGAGCCAGGTTGATCCCTAGCTTGGACGTCTTGAGGCTTGGACGACTTGTGCTTAGCCTTCTTCTCCTTGCGCCTACTTGGGAGGTTTCCCAGGTCTACGCCTAAAGATAGGCTTTTCCTTTTCTCGCCAGAAGCTAGACGAGGATGGGACTTAGCTCCAGGCCCAGTTCCCTCGTCCACCGCATCCTTGCCTTTGTTCTGCTTCATCGTCGCCATCCCTATAAGTAAAGACGTCAGACTAGAAAAAAAAAAAAAAAAAAAAAAAAAAAAAAAAAAAAAAAAAGAGAGAAGACGAAAGGGAAAAGACAACTTACGTCTTCTAACAGTGACTTCGTGGGCAATTGCCTCGTCTGAAGGGTCAGGACCTAGACCCCAAGTGGCAAGACGTCGTAAATTGACCAAAAAATGAAAGGTCCTGTCGCTATAAAGACGAGCTTTCTGGACTCGTTCCAAATGGAACCTATCTAAATGGGGTCGTCTAACACCTACAAAACAAAATGAAACAAAAAAGCGCGTTAGACGACCATAATCAAAGACAAATGTAACAAATACCAAGACAAACACATACCTTCAGGACAAAGGTTCCCTATTTCTCCTATATAAGGAGGGAATGGATCCTTGCCAATGTCACTAAGACGGCCAGCCCAGTAACCGGAGATGAAGAAAAACTCCGTCTTCCAGTTTCTGTCTGACGTGACTAAAGACTTAATCAACCTACAATCTTTACCCTTGGCTGTGAATTGATAAAAACCAAGGGACTGGTTAATTTCGGAGGGTTTGTAACAGTAGAGGAACTCGTTCACAGTAAGAGGATGGTTCCCCTCAAAAACTTCCCTCCACAAAATTTGCATGGCTACTATCAACCTCCATGCATTTGGGTTAAATTGACATATACCTAAACCTAATCTAGAAAGCAACTCCCTGGCGAAGGCATTGAGAGGCAACCTCAAACCCCCTAGGAGGTAGGCCTCGTAAATGCCAACACCAAAACGGGGTTAACAACATCACTTGTCACGGACGGGTAGCCTAGGGTTTAAACTATCTGGGATTTGGTACCTCGTCTTGAGAAGTTCCAACTTCTTCTCGTCCGTTTTAGATGCAACCCCTATAGCACAAGTATAAACTACCTCCTCTTCCTCCTCGTCTCGAGTAGAGGACGAGGGAGCACTTGTGCCAGCCCTAGAACCAGATTTGACCCTCGTCCTATGCTGTTCCCTAAACACCTCTAAAGGAACCCCTGGGACACCAGACGTATACTCGTCTGTGGTATTCCCATCACTACTACTATTACTACTCCTAGAACTATCACTAGAGCCACTAAAGTTACTTGGGTCTTGGTACTCGTCTATGGCTTTGACAGTGCTATCGCTAGACGAGGAAAGGACTACCTCAGACATTTTTAAGGAAGAAACTTAAAATCTAAGGATGAAGATTGAAGAAAGTACCTGGAACTGGACGAGAGAAGACTAATTGACGCAGGAAACTTCTAGACGAGGCGCTAAGACGAGGGAGGTCGAGGAAGAAAATTTGAGAAAATGAGGAGGGTAGCGGAGGAATTCTACTATTTATAAGCAATGACCCCAGTACATGAAGCGACACGACCAGCCAAAAAGTGACAAATGGCACGTCCCTCGAAAAACGAAATGACATGATTGGTCTCCAATTAGATCATGACAAGTGGCACCTACAACAGCTGACATAAGGACACCTGTCCAAAGAACGGCGTTAATGGATATGATTCCTAGACGACCCATGGACAAGAGGGTAACTGATGGGGTGTGATAAAATACAACTGCTAATTTGTCCATGAAGATCGTTCAGGACGAGCAATGTGCTCTAGACGAGGTAAGCTGCCCTGACTTACTCAAAGACGAGGTAAGCTGCCCTGACTTACTCAAGACGAGGTAAGATGCCTTGACTTACTCAAAGACGAGGTAAGCTGCCCTGACTTACTCAAAGACGAGGTAAGCTGCCTTGACTTATTCAAGACGAGGTAAGCTGCCCTGACTTGCTCAAAATGAGGTAAGCTGCCTTGAAGACCTCAGGACGAGGAATGATAGACGACACTTGGGCACTTGGAAAATTTATGGTGTAAAATGTCTCCATATTATACGAGTAACCTCCAGTGACCGTTGCGCACAAAAAGGGTAACTCCCAAACAGTTGGAAGTTATATTCAAATACAAACCTCCTCAATTCAAGGGGAGGTTACAAATCCAATAACCGCTCTTAAGACACTATATAAACGCTGGTTCAGACCAGGAAGAGGTACGTGAAATCATTTCCTAAAAAATTGGAACTTAAAAATATTCGAGAGAAAAACTGACTTTGTCATCGGAGGGTTATTGGCCGGCAACTCCGGTCACCTTTGATCACTTCTCTTTCTTTTTCAGGCTACCAAGGCAATCGTGAGCCCTCTCTAATCTGAAGCATCCAGCCTACTGATTTTCTTCGCATCATCAGATTCTAAAATCTTCATTCTAGGTTCAATTTTTTTTTTCTCTTGTCTAATTCTCTTTGCTTGTTTGGTCTTCTTTAGTTCTCTAGTTATGTTTTTGTAGACTGTTGAGTTTCACCCTTGTATCACCTTTTCTTTTTTCACTTTTCTCTTTTGTTTTTAGTATCTTTACTCTTTTCATTGTCTCTAGTCTATTGTAGAAGACTATGGATCTCACTTGAAACGTGTAACCAGATCCTACATGTATTTTTTTTTTTTTTTTGTAAAGTTGAATTTATTCAACTATGTATTAGCTTTATTCCATGTCAAATTTGCTTGTAATTCAGCATTTAGAAACCTTGTATTTAGGTGAGAATAATGTAAGGGTTGTGTGAAAAATTGATCAAGTGTGAAAAATTAATCAAGTGTGAAAAATTGATCAAGTGTATGCATCAAGAGACAACTCACGACTAGTGACTCACCAGAATGTGGCACACATGTGGAGCATGCAAGAAGTTGAAGGTTCAGGATAGCTAGATCACTACAAGACAAAAAGTACAGTCTGGCCATTCTGTTATCTGGTGACTAGAACTCGTGACTCATCCTAGTTGCAAGTGACTCGTCAATGCACCATTTTTTGCTAAAAAATGACTTTTTACATTCCTTCTCATACCTGACTATAAATACCCTTATACCCATGAAATGTAGAGAGCATCTAAAAAGAATTTTACAAGATAAACTCTTGAGAAAAACAAGATTGACTCATCCACAATCTTATACTTTGGATTCTCCAAATTCCTTTACTCTCACTCTCTCCATTGTCATACCCTTAAGAGGATCTTAAGTCAAATTCTTACCTCACTAAACTTATAGCAGTGAGAAGGCTCTTGGTGTTTGGGAAGCAGTTCAAGAAAGAACCAATTCATATTGGTTGATGCAACGGGCTAATTGCGGGATCCAGTAAGCTAACGAAAACAAGGTTAGGTGTAACCTTGAGCAAGAAGCTTGGAGGACTTAGGTGCATTGGGTAAATTAGGCTTGGTGGGTCTAATACTATTCATGTATCCCAATTGATTTCTTGTAGATCATTTTACCGCTTAAAGGGCGGCAGAGAGGTTTTCACTGAGTTCTTTGGTTTCCTCTTCGATAACATGTGTCTGTGTTATTTTGTGTTTGCTTCTTTCTATCCCTTACTCTTTTCTTTTAATTACTGCTATGTTGTGATTAAAATATGGCTTAAAGTAGTTGGCATATTTGGGTATTGCTTATATTTTATATTCCGCACATACATTGTTTGAATATAAGCTTACTTTGGAAATTTTGAATTTGGGGTCTAAACATTCATTAGTGTTTTTACACACTAAGTGAGCTTTCAGTCTTTTTTTTTTTTTTTAATTTTTCTTTTTTAAACAAGTTTAATGCTTAGTAGATACTGGATAGTGGGTTGGTCTTTTGTTTTTATTTTATTGCTTTCCTTCCATTCAACCCACATTACATGTGGGTTCTAATTAACTCAACCGGTAAAGTCTCTAATGGTTGTATAAGAGATCTGGGATTTAATCCTCACCTACATCAAAAACTAATTGGTGTCTTGGTCTAATGATAAAGAGCTATCATTAGAAGCGGATGCCATAAGTTGAAACTCTCTAAAAAAAAACCCGCATTACATGCTAATTCCGTTTGTCATTTAATTTTAATAATTGTCATCTTACTTCTTTTTATTAATCACAGATAAGCTATTAATTATATTAATATAAAAAAAAAAAAGATATTGATAGTAAAATTACAAATTTAGAATAATTTACTTTGTATTAATAATAATTTTAATCTGGTTTAGAGTATAAAGTGATCATATTGAGTAAAGCTGCCATTGTACTTTTGATAAACTAGATTTTATTGTTTTATACACAAATTTATTTTATTCTAGTTAAATTATAATTTTCTATTATAGATTGTGTTTTATTTATTCATAAATATTTTTTAATTATAAATGTATACTAGAAAATATCTATCTGGATATGAAAAACTACATAAATAATCAAAAATAAAAGACAAAGAAAATAAATAATTGAATCTCAGCTATGGATAGATTTATTACTTGTAAAAAACAAAACATTGTCGAAAATTAGAGAGAAGATTTCACAAATGAACAAGAAATTCATGAAAAAAAGTTAGAAGATAACGAAAATATACAACAAAATGATAATAATGAAGGGGGACATGATAATGTTCAAACATGTAATATAACAATTTTTTATAATGAAGCTTAAAATAATTTATAAAAAAGTGAAAATATTAACTGATTATATTATCAATTGAAAAGGAAATGTTAGTAAAACTTGAATACAAAAACTTAATTAGTAATTCTTGCTGGGAATTTAGACCCCGGTTGATAGAATTAACAAGTTTTAAACCCAAGTTGTTAATTAGATTTATTATGCATAAAACTTGTTAAAACAAACAAACATCAATATCATGTCAAAACTAAGTGCAGCGGAGAAATAAATAAGACAAGATATGATGATCCAAGAAAACCAATGAAACCAACCAGTTTCACAATAAAAAATCTGGGGGGAAACCTTCCCAAAAAATAATTCACTATAGTAAAGAGAAGTTTCAGATCTAGTACAAAACCTTTGTCCCTAGACTCTACAATCCTCGTAGATGAACTCACAGCAGAAACTTTCTATTGTTTCAGAACCTCTGAACTCTTCAATGTATGAATGCCACTCTTTGATTCACGGATCCTAATACATGACTAACTCCTTTGTACGAATCTCAGTACATGATTCACTCACCAACTTGAGGAAGAAGAATATTGGCTACAAAGTTCTTCACTTCATCAACAATGAAGATCAATAAGCACTTAATTACAAAACCCTAAGGCGCAAAGACGCAGTAGCTTCTTTTTGAGAGAACAAAGCTTTGGTCACCTTTTTCATATGTTCTCCTTGTATTCTCTTGTGTGACGGCCTCTAAAATAAGCCTTATATATGTCTAGGGTTGTGAGAAAAGAAACCCTACACAAATACAAAAGCCTGACCCAAAAATCAGATCTGAAAATTATGATTTCCGTAACCTCGATAGATACCTCGATAGATAGCAGGTGTCGAGCCTCATTAAACCTCGATAGATACCTCGATAGATAGCTATTTGTCGAGCAGTTATCCGCAGGTGTCCAGCAGGTGTCCGCAGGTGTCCAGCTTTAGTGAACACTTTTTCTTCACTTGTTTCTTGATCTAATCTTCATGACTTTAATACTAGACTTGAACAACATGTTCTTTGAAGTATTAAACACATCATAGATCTATCCAAATACAAGTAAAGTGCGTTTTGTCAAAGGATTAGCCAACTACATAAAATATGTCCTTAACAATCTCCCCCTTTGGCAATCCGTGACAAAACCACAACAAACAAATGAACATATAAGAGAATTCATAAATCACTCAACTCATATTCACTTGTTGAATACAATAAAATCTACCCTAACACAAACTCTTGAAAAACTTTGCAAGAAGAGAGTTCATGGCATGGAAGACTTTGACAACCTGTATTTCTGAAACACTTTAAACAAAACTCATCAAGGCATCTTTGTGTAAAGCAGAAATAATAAATTGTATACAAATAAAGAAACATGTGTATAAAGATAGAAAAGAAATAACACATGTAGAGATAGGTGAAGAAAACATACATCATCATATATATACCACTTAATAAAAACCATGTTGTATGTAAAAATGGTCACAAGAACTAGGTACATGAACAAGGAGGTAAACACTCCCCCTAACAAGATGAAACACAACTCCCCCTTACAAGGGCATGTATTTCTCCCCTTAACTTGTAGAATCTTAAAGAAAGAAACCACAAATTCTCCAATTTCTCCCCCTTTTTGTCATGATTGACAGAGGGTATAAGAAGCTATAAAGCTTTACTCGAGAAACACAAAGATGATCAAGGATGATCAAGGGGGTACAAGGAATCCATAAAAATGCATGAATGTAATGAAACAAGATGCTATGGATAACAAGATAAGAGAAACATGTAAAACAAGAAAAAAAAATGCATGCAAGGATATCTTGATCGATCGGGAGGTGTTGAGAAGCTATCGAGACAACCTCGATGGATCGAGAAGGTGTCGAGGATCTATCGAGCAGACAGAAACTTCCTCGATCGATCCACCTAGTTATCAAGAGGTGTCGAGATTGCGATAAGATGCAACTGAAGATCTCCACAGATAAGCCAGGTATCGAGAGGTGTCGAGATGGCTTAAAAGCAGTTTTCCAAGAAGAGAAAAACACAAATGTGAATGCAATCAAGCATGCAACTCAACCAAAGATCCAAACAACATATTAACCTCTCAAAAACATCTCTCAACAAGAAAAATGGCATGCATTTTGATCCAGAACACACACACATACTAAACAAGTCTAACCAATTTTTATTTTAAAAACAAGTTAAGACAATTTAGTAAGCATACATCAACGCATGTAAACCTTGTGATGGCCAAATCACATTATACTTGCATATGTATCAAAAGTAGTAAAGAATATTGTGTGCTGTGTGTGAAAAATATTGCAAGATTGTATAAGTGTCTCAAAGTTATGACGATTTGAGATATGAGAAAATTTCTTTAATTTACACACAATCATAACTGTTTGATGGGGACTATCACCTTCGAGGTACATCCTATAACTCCCACATCTCCTAGAAAACACGCTTGCAACCATATTTTGAAGCATTTTTAATCTTTTTGCTTTTGTTTCTTTGCATATTTTCTTTTATTAAACAAATCATATATGGGCATATAAGAGAAAGAAAAGAAATACTCAATTATGTTAAGCTTTTGACATTGCACTTTTGCTATGCCGAAGCATACAGATGTCATTGACATTACACTTTTGCTATGCCGAAGCATACAGATGTCATATCATGATTGGCGGGTAACAGTAGTGAGATGGTTATTTATGCTTTTCTCTTAGGATTTTCTAGTCCTACCCGTCAAAAAGAGTGATACGAGTGTTAAGTACAAGAGATCACTTAACCTTACTCATCACAAACAAAGAGCTACAAAACTTACTTGCTTAGTTGTGCAGAAGAATGCTCATCTAAGCTACAGGTGATACAAATTTTAGAAAATTTTGTTTCAATGGCCATTTTAAAGTTCACAAGAACCAATGTACACAAACACACTGTTTTTGTATTTTTCAATTTTTCATTTTTTTTTTATGTTGAAAACAAACAAAATAAAAACTAAACAACCAAACAAAAACAGACAAACCTCATGAAAGCATGAAAGAATGATGCATATGCATGAAAGCAAGAAAAGAAATGCAGATGCATGAAAGCATGATTTCAAAAGCAGATAAGAAATCAAGCAAAGAGAGTCCTACTTTATATAGAAGGAATTAAAGCAGAGGATAAACAGAAAAGACAATTAAGTCTTAGGCTCATTTCTCACCCACACAGCACGAGTCGTTGGCCGTGAAGAGGAAAAGACGCGTGTCCTAGTATGTCTACTAAAGGACATAGAAGAATTAAGATTCTCCTGAAATTGAGTTAAAAAGCTCAAGACTTTTAATAACTCTCCAAACAAAGGTGTAGGCCCTTGAGAGGAAACCTATAACCGTTTGGACAATTGCTTATGAGGATACAACTTAAAGCAATTAGGACGAATGTATCTAGAAACACCATAATGGTGACAAACATGAGGTCTAACAAAGGATTTAGAATTAGCCAAAATAGTTTTGGATTTCATACCTTTATTACCTTTCTCAAATTGAGGTACAATGATAGTCCTTGATCTAGAAGCCATGGAAGAGGAGGGGCTGGAGGAGACAGCATATCCTAAACCAGTCTTATATCAAAACTAGGCTTTTGAGCACTCAAGACCTCATCAGAAGAATCTTCACTATCACTAGCACTCTCCACAGTCACCTTATCGGTTGAGGCAACAAAGGCCATAACGTGATTACATTCATCCATATACTCATCAGAAGAGTCATTCTCAGTGTCACTCCAAGTAGCAACCAATCCTTTATCTTCTGACTTCTTAGCCTTTTTCCTCATAAGGTAATTTGGGCACTCTATCCTCATATGACCAAAACCCTTGCACTCATGGCATTGGATGAAGGGCTTCTCATTCTTCCCTTTCCTAGAGGATTTAGATTTCCTAGGAGGTTTGCCCTTGTCCTTTTTCCTAAATCGAAGAAGCTTGATAATTTCATCAGTTATGAAGGTTAGATCCTTATCATCATCATCATCATCATCTTCATCTTCATCTTCAGAGTCCTCAATCTCTTCCTTTATACCCTTAAGAGCCAAGTTTTTACTCTTCCACATTTTACCATTGAGTCTAATCCCATCTCATAGGTTTGAAGATTCCCTATAAGCTCAGTCAAAGGAATTTGATCAATGTCCTTTGCTTCTTCAATGGCAGTAATTTTGGCATGAAATCTTTTAGGTAAAGATCTAAGGATTTTCCTAACAATTTTGGATTCTGCTATATACTCTCTAAGGTTGAAGGCAGAATTCACAATATCCATGAGTTTAGCATAGAACTCATCAAAGGTCTCATCCTCTTCCATCCTTATTTCTTTAAAGCTACTAGTGAGTCTTTGAAGCTTCACAGTCTTCACTGCCTTGGTACCTTCATATGTAGTCTCAAGAATGGTCTATGCTTCCTTGGCAACTTCCGTGGATGATATCTTCTTGAATTCCTCATTGGTCACCCCACAAAACAAAGCATTCAAGGCTCTACTGTTGAAATTTGCCATTGTGATTGTTCCATCATCCCAATCCACTGGCGCTTTCTTTGGCTTAATCCAGCTAACTTCAACAGCTTACCATACCTGTTCACCTAGAGCCTGTAAAAACACTTTCATACGAACTTTCCAGTATGCATAATTAGTGCCATCAAATAAAGGAGGAATCAAAAGAGATTGTCCATAATCCATGACAACAGGGGTCAAGGATCACACTCAAGAAATTAATCCAATCAGAGTGTACCCGCTCTGATACCACTTGTTGGGAATTTAGACCCCGGTTGATAGAATTAACAAGTTTTAAATCCAAGTTGTTAATTAGATTTATTATGCATAAAACTTTTTAAAACAAACAAACATCAATATCATGTCAAAACTAAGTGCAGCGGAAAAATAAATAAGACAAGATATGATGACCCAGGAAAACCAATGAAACCAAGCAGTTTCACAGTAAAAAACCTGGGGGGAAACCTTCCCGAAAAGCAATTCACTATAGTAAAGAGAAGTTTCAGATCTAGTACAAAACCTTTGTCCCTAGACTCTACAATCCCCGTAGATGAACTCACAGCAGAAACCTTCTACTGCTTCAGAACCTCTGAACTCTTCAATATATGAACGCCACCCTTTGATGCACGGATCCCAATACATAACTAACTCTTTTGCATGAATCCCAGTACGTGACTCACTCACCAACTTGAGGAAGAAGAATGTTGGCTGCAAAGTTCTTCACTTCATCAATAATGAAGATTAAGAAGCACTTGGTTACAAAACCCTAAGGCGCAAAGACGCAGTAGCTTCTTTCTGAGAGAATAAGGCTTCGATCACCTTTTCCATATGTTTTCCTTGTATTCTCTTGTGTGACGGCCTCTAAAATAAGCTTTATATATGTCTAAGGTTGTGAGAAAAGAAACCCTACACAAATACAAAAGCTTGGCCCAAAAATCAGATCTAAAAATTCTGATTTCTGTAACCTCAATAGATACCTCGATAGATAGCAGGTGTCGAGCCTCATTAAACCTTGATAGATACCTCGATAGATAGATACCTCGATAGATAGCTATCTGTCGAGCAGCTATCCGTAGGTGTCCAGCAGGTGTCCAGCTTTAGTGAACACTTTTTCTTCACTTGTTTCTTGGTCTAATCTTCATGACTTTAATACTAGACTTGAACAACATGTTCTTTGAAGTATTAAGCACATCCTAGATCTATCCAAATACAAGTAAAGTGTGTTTTGTCAAAGGATTAGCCAACTACATAAAATATGTCCTTAACAATTCTTCCTTTCAAAAAATAAGAAAATTAAATTTTCATTGAAAAAAATTTGTATCACAAATTAAATTAATATTATTCAATTTAAAATTAAATATAATAAAAGACCCTGCTTAAAGTTTTTGCCTAAGCCGCCAAATTCAATGAGCTAGCCTTGACTGGAACCAGGATTGTAGCCCTCCATACAAAAATTGAAGCTTCTCTGGGATACTTTTTTATAAAGCGTGGCAGGATTTGAAAAATGAAAATTGTGATATTGATTATTTAAGATGCACTCTAACTGCCCAATCCCATGGTTATATTTTCTTGACTTGTATAATAGTCAAAGCTCAATATAGGGAGGCTAGTATTACGTACCTTTAGTCTGCTTAGAACATATACTTCATTTATTTAGATAAGTGGCTGTCCAATTTTTAGCTCATTTTTATATATTTAGATACCGATGAATGAATGATCTTCTCAAAAAAAAAAAAAATCAATGAATAATGTGGTGTTTTCTCTTCTTATAGTCATGGTGAAATTCTACCATGAATTTAATTAGTTTGATTAATTATAAATATAAGAAGAAAAAACATTACATCACCATGCTCTAAAAATACATTATAATTACTCGTTTAAGTAGCGGTAGAATTTTGAGGGACTGATATGCTTCCATTTACCATTGTTGCTTCTCTCTCAGTCTCAGACTCGGGTATACAATGGGATGACCAATAATTATGGTCGACTGTTTATCAACAGCTATTGGGGATGGTGGAAACTGTGAAGGCCTTGCCAGCAAGTAAGATACTTCATATCTTCTATATCATGGCTAGCCTTGTGATTGACTTAATTCCATAAATTGCTTATAGCACTGGTTGTGGTAGGCAGTGATGGTCTAGGCTAAAGTTGACTGAACACCTTCTTTATCGCTAGGTTTTGATTTAAGAAATAAAAATACTTTATTCTAGAAGATATATAATTTTTTTTTATTAATTTGTAACAATAAAAAAAAAGTGAGAAGTGAGATTCTAACCCTAGTTTTTATTATAAAATAGATCATACAACAACACTGAATTACGTGACGCTCAATCCAACAAACATGAATTAGGAGACATTTTTTCCATTTATTTTTGTTTGAGACAAATACCCAAATGAAATCACCATTAATGCATTTGGTTTAATTAGATGATTCATTTCAAATGAATATCACTTTTATACCTATAGCGTGGGTTCCAGATATTTCAACTGATAAAGTCTCTAATGTTTGAATAAGAGATCTGAGATTCAATCTCTATCTACACCAAAAACCAACTGGCATTTTGATCTGATGATAAAAAGCTATTATCAAGAGCGAACGACTCCATTGAGGGGGAATGAGGGGGAGTAAAGTAGATTTAGTACAAAATTAATTTATTTTTAGTCAACTCTACTCTACTTCCCCCCACTCTCTCCTTTTTCCCTCCATCCAAACAGGCCATTAATATTAAAAGTGTGATGAACAATAAATTTTCCAATCTTCTGTACTCAAAACCAAAGTGATTTTTTTTTTCTTTTTTTGCATTTTCAGTTTATTAAAGAGGAGCAATAGCCTCAAAGCCTAGGTGAACTCAATAAAAAGGCGAATGAGGCAACTGCCTAATGCCCCCAAGTTAAAAAAGGCTCTCAAAATTTAATTAATAGAATTATTTCTGTCATTGTAATAGTATTAGCAAAGCCCAAATACATTAGCCAATAAATAAAATTATATTTTTTAAAATGAAAATTATGAAAAAAAAAATGCTAAGTTCACCACCTTTCTTACAACAAATCCTAAGTGGTAAGTTGTTACTAGTTGCTATTAGTGAGGGAAAAAAAAAGTAATTCTAGTAGTAGGTTCAAATTAGAACTACTAACAATTTAACACCTATGATTTATTGTGAAAATGTTGTAAGTATAACACTTCTTAAAAAAAAGCAATACACAAAGCCTAAGTGATAGGTTGTTACTAGTTGTTATTGGTGGATAAAGAAAGTAATTTTAATAGTGGATTCAAATTAAAACTAGTAACAACTTAACACCTAGGATTTGTTGTGAAATGTTGTGAGTATAACACTTCTCAAAAAAGAAGACACAAAAATTTCACAACATTTTCATAGCAATTGAGTTGACAAATATTTACTAGTTCTCATTTAATTGAGTCCATCACTAACATCACATTTTTATTTGCTATTATAAATTTGTCACATTAGCAGATGAAAAATTTTGTCAAATTTTTTTTGTTTATAGACTTTCGGAAAAAAATATTCTACATGGTTAATTAGTAATTTCGCATCTAAAACAAGATAATAGAGTTTAAGAAATTTTTTTTAAGTCGTATTTAAATATATAAAAAGTCTTAATTCAATTTTTGCCTAAGACCCCAAATGCATCAAGCTTATAGGCTCTACACAATGGGAGTAGTTCATTGTACATTTTCTAAAAAAAATTCAATCTCGTACCATGCAAGTTTATGAAATAAAACTGTAAAGTTGTAATTTACAACTATGTTTTATGTTGGTTTTATTCCATGACAGAAAGTGTTGTAATTGCATACATTTTTTTCCTTGTATTTTTGTGGGATTTATTTGTAATGGGTTTAGTATTGAGTGGTGGAGATTTGATCAAGATAGCTAAAAGTCACACGAGGAGCACATGCTAGAAGCTAAAGAGTCATGCCAAGCTGTCGTTTTCATGAGTGTCTTGAGAATAAGGCCTTCCCGCGAGATACTTGTGAAACTCTCTGCTTGGAGGATTTTTAAGTGTGACTTTTTTACCTTTCACCCATGCTATATATACCCTCATTATCCACAAAAGTATGAGAGGTCATTCAGAGAGAAAAACCTTAGATAGGTTTTCAACAACACACACATACCCATCTTTTAGAGAGAGAGCTACTCATTCTTAGAGAAAAATCATTGTAACCTCTTCTCCTTCCCTCTCCCATTGTCATACATTGATAGGAGATTTGTACCCAAACACAACCCACACATTTTCAGAGTGTAGAGAGTGTTTTGGGATTGGGAAGCTTTGGAGATTTTCCAAAAGAAGCCGATGAGGCTTGGCAGATGCAATCGGGCATATTGCGGGATCTAGAAAGCTAGACAAGACATGGTTCTGAGAAACCTTGTTGGAATAGGAGCTTGGAAGGTTTAGGTACATTGGGTAGATTAGGCTTAGAGGGTCTCTTGTTATTTGTGTATCCCAACTTATTGTCTAGTGAATCGATTTACTGCTTAGAAGGTTGCGGATAGGTTTTTCTCCAAGTTCTTCGGTTTCCTCCACGATAACACATCGGCGTGTTATTTTGTGTTTGCATCTCTCTTCCCTACTCTTTTATCTTTCATTTTACTGTTGTGATTTGTTGAATATGGCTTAGAGTAGTTGTTTTGTTTGTTCGCTCACATTTACTCTATTCCGCACTTAGTTTAAATTTGAGTAAAATCAATAGAGTTGTAATTTATTAATTTAGGGTCTAAACAGCTCTTGTGTTTTTAACACAAATCTGAGCTTTCAAAAAGTTTTTATATAGATTTTAATAGGTAAAATTTTAGATTAAATTCTGTTAGAAACTGGAAAAAAAAAAGGATTTGGATGGACACCCAAAGTGGGCATGTCCTTTTGTATTCCCCATCCAAGAGTTATGGAGTGAGTAATGGTTTGGACCGTTACTCTACTCCACTAAGTCCACTATCCCACTCAATATTAATGGAGTGGTGTGTATATAAACACCAAGAGTGGTATCCATTGAGGTGTGTGTTCGAATTCTATATTTCTCTTAGTGTTTATAGAGTGTTGTGAGGCTCTTAGGTTGTGGGTTATGTTTGCATCACTCTAGTAGTGTGTAACACCGTCGGAGAAATTTTTTTTTTGTGGGTTACACAAGCTAGAATTGAGAACGTGTTTGGATTACTGGTCGGCGTGGAGGCTGGCTCTAGACAGCGTAGAACAACCTCAAAGTTCTTGTGTGATCATCGGTTTAGGCCAAGAGAGGTATGCTGAAAAAAACTGATTACTTATATTCCGTTGCAAGTTTCTGTTTCTAACATTGGTATCAGAGCATTTATAAGTTGTTCTCGATTTCATAGGCATATATGATTAGTCCTTAATACGTTTTATGCTTCTGTGACATGCCATGAATTTCTATGCACCTCACATGGCCTTCAATGGCAAGTTTTGATTCTGAGAATTTCGTGCCTTGAAATTAATATATGTTGTTCATATTACGTGTATTAATATCTTCCCTAAGTTTCATAGCAAATCTCTAAGTGTGCCATGAGATATAATTTAACAAAACTCAGAGCAGCAAAACTTTAAGGACAAAACTGCTCTTATATGATTTCTGTTTACAAAATATGATTTCATATTATGAATCTATATGTTACAAGCTTTAAATTGATATATGGTATGTTAAAATGGACTTGAAATGAAGAAGATATGAAGCTTTGAAATCCATGTCTGAAACGCTTTTTTTTTTTTTTTTTTGCTGAGAGAAACTGAAAGGAACGGATGAAGAAGACAACCTTTTTGTTTTTGTTTTTGGCATCATGTGTCTGCCACTCTCCAAAAAGGGCTAGACAGCCAATGATATAAAAATTAAAAAAAAAAAAAAAAGGGAAAAAGGAGGAGGTCCCACAAATATTTTAGCATGACACATGAATGGTGTTTGCTTACCTCTTAAACACCTATTTTTTTTCTTTTTGCTCTATCAGTGTGCACATGTGTTCCATCCGTTTCACCATATTTAATTAAAAAAAAAAAAAAAAGGTCCCACAAATAGTTTATTAACATGACACGTGAATAGTGTTTAAATACCATGACAATTCATTCTTCTTAAATTCAAAGGACTGTTGCAATTTTTATTGTTGATTAGGCTCTTTATTGGTGGTGTATATATTTTTAAGAAATATTTAATGATATGGAATTGATTGATTCTTTAAATTATTTTTCGGTTATTATTCTTTAGTGAAATATGGGATTAAAAATATTTACACAACGTTAAACACTATATTTAACGCGACAAATCAATAATTATTTCTTAGTGAAATAATGAGATGCCTATATGAATTGTTCTTATGAGTCTAAATTGTGATAGCATGTTTGGCTCAATAGTTAATTGATAAAATTGGTGAATTGTTTTTATTACATATTTTTTGTAAATATGAAATAGTGGGAGTATGGTTGAGTTGCGTTATCTCCCGTACATAATTTTGCACGAATAGATTAAAATTAAGCTTAGTAATAAACACTAGTGGCGCAAAAGATGATTAAGAAGCTTAGCGAATTTTCGATCTTGTGACGTGTGTTGATTATCTAAGTTTATTTTAGATTGAACGTCAAAAAATTTTTGGAAATGTGTGTGTAATGTCCCATTTGTGAAATTTTGTAGTGAAATGGCTTCCAAAGGTATAGTTGTTGATCTCAATAAAGGAGAGAAACTGGATGGTGAAAATTACAATATTTGGCACCGCAAAATCCAGTATGTGCTGAATGAGCAAGAAGTCCTAGAGACTCTAACTCATTCGTTGAGTAAACCCAATGAGGGAAGCACTGAGCAACACCAACGTGATCTTGCTGTCTATGAAAATTGGCGTAAAAAGGATTTGTGTGCGCGCTTTACAATGCTGAGCAGCATGCACAATGACTTGATTGGTGAATTTGAGCAGTATACAACTGCACAAGACATGTGAAAAGTTCTAAAGCTAAGATATGGAGGGACATCAGCCACTAGACTGCATGGCTTAACAATGAAATTTGATTCATATAAGATGCGCTCTGAACACACGATGAAGTAGCATCTTAGGGCGATGTCCTCCATGATTCGAGAGCTCAAATTAGCTGGAAACAATCTTACTGACGAACAACAAGTCCAGGCAGTGATTTGTTCACTACCAAGTTCATGGGAGACGATGTGTCAAAACTTGACACATAATGAGAACATCAAAACATTTGATGATGTGACTCGTCACTTGGAACTTGAAGCTGAGCCCCTTGAAGCAGCCAAGCCGATTAGTTCTGTGCACATGGCTGAGACTAGCTCGCGTAAGGCATCTAGGCCTAAACGCAAGCAACTTGATTACGCTCCTGGACAAGAGAGACCTAATGGGCCACCGCCTAAGAAGGCTAAGTTTGTCAAGCGCAATACTAGAGGAAAGCGCGCAAAGAAGGATAAGTCTAAATTAACTTGTTATAATTGTGGAAAGAAAGGACATTTTGCTCGTGATTGCACTGAGCCAAAAAAGGTAACACTTAAACCTACATCTCACCATGTTTTTGTAACTAGTCATGTCCTTGTTGCTAATTCTGCTCCTATGTGGATTGTAGACTCAGCAGCAACAGAACATGTAGTGAGAGATAGAGTGGGATTTGTGGAGTACCGCCGGATTCCTGTTGGGAGTAGAGACATCAAGGTGGGAAATGGAGCTAGCGTGGAGGTACTTGGAATTGGTACTTACAAGCTAGAGTTGCGAGGTGGTCGCACTCTATTACTCCATGATGTGTTGTATGCTCTAGACCTCCGGAGGAACTTACTTTCCGTAGTTACTTTGTTAAGACTTGGTTTCCGGTTTATTTTTTAGAATAATTATGTTTTGTTGCATTTGGGAACAGTTTATTATGGTTTTATTTCAAATGGTTTTTTAATTTTGGATATTGAATATTATAATAATGATAGTTCAGTTTTTTTGACTTCATCTGATAATGCTTCTGATAATTCAATCATATGGCATGCTAGGCTTGGCCATATAGGGCAAGAGAGGATGACTAGGTTAGCTAGAGAAGGCCTCATGGGCAATCTCGCTAAGGTCACTTTGTCCACATGTGAACATTGTCTTATGGGAAAGTCAAAAAGAAAACCGTTTGGAAAAGCCACAAGGGCATCTTTTCCATTGCAACTAATCCACTCTGATATATGTGGTCCAATGAATGTGAGGGCAAGGCATGGAGGTTTCTACTTCATCACATTTATAGATGACTATACACGTTACGGTCATGTCTATTTGATTTCTCATAAGTCTGAGGCTTTAGATTACTTTAGACGATATATGAGATTGGTTGAAAATCAATTAGACAAAAGCATTAAGGCTCTCAGAACTGATCATGGGTGTGAGTATCTATCTGAGCAATTTAAGGAGCTTTGTGATGAAAAAGGAATTGAAAGACAGTTAACGATGCCTTATACACCGCAACAAAATGGTGTGGCAAAAAGGAGATATCGAACACTGCTAGAGATGGTTAGGTCAATGATGGCACAAGCAAACTTACCGATTTTGTATTGGGGGGATGCACTTTTGACTGCAGCCTATATACTTAACCAAGTGCCCTCTAAATCAGTATCTTCCACACCTTATGAACTATGGACCAACAAGAAGCCAGACTTGAATAACTTGCGGCCATGGGGTTCAACAGGTTATGTTCACAATACTTCTCATAGATATGGGAAGTTAGGGCCTAGAGGAAAGAAGTGTATCTTTATAAGATATTCTGAACATTCCAAAGGCTATGTGTTGATAGGTGAACAACCTGATGGAAGTGTGACTGAATTAAAGTCACATGATGTTGATTTCATTGAAAGTGAATTCCCTAACATAGGTGAGGTTGAAAAGAACTTGAATCTATATGAAATGATGGATCAAGAAGTAAGTGCCCCAAATGGACTAGTAGAGGACAAGGAAGAAATTCCTGAAACTCCTAGAGACAATGGGAGCAACTCATAACCTAGTGGGAGCACACCACTAAAAGTTGATCCATAACAACCTCAGCCACGTAAAAGCAATCGTGGAAATGTTCCTTGTCGTTGTTTTGAGATTGAGGGGGAAGCTTTCATGATTGCTTCATAGGATGATGATGAGCCAAAAACTGTGCAAGAGGCTCTCTCATCTTCTGTTAGTGATGAGTGGATGAAAGCAATGAATAATGAAATGGAGTCTATGAGGACTAATCAGGTTTGGGATCTGGTAGACCTACTATCAGGGCGTAAAGCAATTGGGAACAAATGGGTTCTTAAAATCAAGCGCAAGGCGGATGGGTCAATAGAAAGGTATAAAGCTTGATTAGTGGCAAAATGATACACTCAAAAAGAGGGTGTTGACTATGAGGAAACCTTTTCTCCGGTTGTGAGGTTTGCCTCTGTTCGACTCATTCTGGCCATTGCTGCAAACTTGAATTTGGAATTATACCAAATGGACGTTAAGATAGCTTTTCTCAATGGAGAACTAGATGAAGAAATTTATATGGATCAACCCATTGGCTTTATGACCAAAGGTCAAGAGCGCAAAGTGTGCAAACTTAAGCGATCCATATATGGCTTAAAGCAGTCATCTAGACAGTGGTATCTGAGATTTCATCGAGCCATTCTATCGAATGGGTTTACGATGATCGAAGAAGATCACTATGTCTACGTAAAACAATCCAAAGGAAGTTTCATTATTTTGTCATTGTATGTCGATGACATATTGTTGGCCGGTAATGACATGGAGATGATTATCGCCACAAAAGGATGGTTGTCCTCTAACTTTGAGATGAAGGACATGGGTGAGGTAGATTATATTCTGGGGGTTAAAATCCTCAGGGATCGCTCAAAGAAACTTTTAGGTTTATCACAACAAACCTACATTAAGAAAGTTCTTGAGCGTTTCCAAATGCATAATTGCAAACCCATAGATACTCCAGTTGCAAAAAATGAGAGCTTAAGCCTTGATATGTGTCCTAAGACTCAAGATGAAAAAGAAAAGATGGCTTGTGTTCCTTATGCTAATGCAGTTGGAAGCTTGATGTATGCAATGATGTGTACTCGGCCTGATATATGTTATGCTGTTGGATTAGTTAGTAGATTTCAGTCTAATCCAGGACTTGCTCATTGGAAAGCTGTCAAGAGGATATTAAGGTATCTTAAAGGGACAGCGGACTACATCCTTTGTTATCAGGGTTCAAATTTGCGTATGATTGGCTATAGTGATGCTGATTGGGGTAGTGACCTAGATGAACGCAAATCTACATCTGGATATGCTTTCTTGCTAAATAATGGTGCCATCACTTGGAGTAGCAAGAAACAACCCTGTGTAGCATTATCAACTATGGAAGCAGAGTATGTAGCATGTTCAACAGCTGTTTAGGAAGCAGTTTGGTTGAGGAGGTTCTTCCAAAATCTTGAGGTTGTCAAGGATGGCTTGGATCCTGTTACGGTACATTGTGATAGCATGGCAGCACTTGCCTATGCTAAAGACTCTAAGTATCATGGTAGAACCAAACATATTGATATACAGTATCACTACATTCGGGACATGGTTGCTCACAATGAAGTGGTTCTAAAACACATCTCTACAAGCCTCATGATTGCTGATCCTCTTACAAAGCCTATAGGAAGGGATGTCTTTCAGGCTCATGTTAAGAGTTTAGGGCTATGTAGAATATAATGATATGTTGTTTTTTAGTTACCATTTATTGTACTCTTTTGGGATATTTTTTGTTAAATGCATATGATATTATTTAGTTAATAATATGTATGTTTACACACACACATATACCATATGATGAGTTCAGCGGTATGAAAGGTATGTCGGCAGGCTTAGGTCGACTCACTCACACAAGCGATCGCCTCTGGCACTTGAGTAGTGAGCAGAGATGAGACATTGTGTCATTTAATGCTTATGTAGCATATATAGATGGTTGACACAAACAGATCTCGCCTTAGTTGGAACTAAGATGAGGTCTATAATATATTTATTTTAATTAGACCGTACATGGATAGCCCATGATCCATGTAGCCTGTGGTTAGCCAGATGCGAGATCTTATTTGATGCCTAAGTTGGCAAGCGAATAAAGGACCCGAGTTAGGTGCTTGAGTAGCGACTAGACTAAGATTTGTACGGTGTATTGAGTTGAGACATACACTCTTACTTAAGAGAACTCCACCGTAGCATGTATTTCATACTACATGTGCTTACTCGACCAAAAGCGGAGGTGAAAGAATAAATCCCTACTTCTTCACCGTGCGAGTCCCATGGACCTTTCATTAAGATCCTACTTATGCCCTTGTTACTTTTGACTATGTCACGAAGCTAAGGTTTTGATGTCTGCTACTTTGGCATGTTACCTATGGCCATGTTGGATTCGGTCTAAAGGGACACTGCTGGGAAAGCGATTGGACCAAAGTTAAAGGACATGAGTGCAAAGGGAAGACTATTTTGTAACACATCCTTATATTTGTACTCACTGTCGACAGGTTATAACGCTTATGGTAGCGAAATAATCGTGAATACATCTAGATAATTATGATGGATCAAGCATAAGTCTGAGTATTAAACTCAAGAGGGGTTAGAGATGCTTGATTTGATGTGTTAATATATGTCCAGGGCATAACGAGACGCTTTTGGGATGTTGCTATGCTGGTCTTGGTTAAGATTTAGTATAGTGCTCCCAAATATGTTTTTCAAGTGTGCTCGACGGTCGCACAACCTATTTGCCAGTATGAACGCACTAAGAAACACATTGAGAGATGGATAATAGGGCCATGCCCACAGTGGATGAGTGGGAGATGTTAGAAACTGAAAAAAAAAAAAAAAAAAAAAAAAAAAAAGGATTTGGATGGACACCCAAAGTAGGCATGTCCTTTTGTATTCTCCATCCAAGAGTTATGGAGTGAGTAATGGTTTGGACCGTTACTCTACTCCACTAAGTCCACTATCCCACTCAATATTAATGGAGTGGTGTGTATATAAACACCAAGAGTGGTATCCATTGAGGTGTGTGTACGAATTCTATATTTCTCTTAGTGTTTATAGAGTGTTGTGAGGCTCTTAGGTTGTGGGTTATGTTTGCATCACTCTAATAGTGTGTAACACCGTCAGAGAAATTTTCTTTTTTGTGGGTTACACAAGCTGGAATTGAGAACATGTTTGGATTGCTGGTCGGCGTGGAGGCTGGCTCTAGACAGCGTAGAACAACCTCAAAGTTCCTGTGTGATCATCGGTTTAGGCCAAGAGAGGTATGTCGAAAAAAACCAATTACTTATATTCCGTTGCAAGTTTCTATTTCTAACAAATTCGAACACATTGTTGTATTGTACAATTAATTATTTGTGTGGAAGATAGTAATGTGTGATTGTATATAATTTATTAATCACTATAATTATGTGTTTGAATCAAATTAAGAACCCACTCATGTACTGCATTTATAATCCAAAATTTTACTTAATTTTAATTGGTCTCCTAATCTTAAATGGAATAAGACGTATGTAAGTTTAAGAATTATGATGTGTAGTTTTGTTATTATGTTATTTGTAATTTGGCGATTATGCCATGTGAAATGTTTTTTTTTTGGAAAAGTGTCATGTGAAATGTTAAAAGTGAGTGACTACAAAGAATTTTTTTTTTTGGGAGATAATATATAGATATAAGACACAATGGATGGAAAATGGGGGAATGGGTAGACAAGACCGCAAAGATAATATATAGATATAAGACAAAATCCACCTTGCATAACCCACTTCTTTCCTGCATGGATTTTCCCCTACGCGAATTTACGTAACAAATACATATCAAAGCAAATCACCAATAAGGGCTATATGCCCATACTGTTATGATGGAGATGATGGAGATGCCCATTAACACTAGCATCTGAATATTTCATAGTGGTGTTGTTAGGAGTACCTCATTACTTAGGTAATTGACAAAATACTCTTTCCATCACCACAGTCTACAGTCTACACACCAAAAAACCATCCCATTAGGTCCTGTAAAGGTAATCATTTAAAATAAAAATGCAAGTACCATTAACTCTTGTAAAAAAATCTGCATTTAAGCTATACATCTCAATTTGGGGTAAGTTCCATATTTCAGTATCATAGCATATATACGTAAGTATGTATGTATATGTATTGTGCAGTTTTTTAGCTACAAAGGAAAATTAGGCATACATGATTTAAAATTGTAAGTGTTCTGTGATCCTAAATAACATAGTGATAAAAAAATAATCAATATTTTAATTTCAACTGATTTTATCAATTATGAGTATAGCATTGTACAAAAGCACAAGCACATTTAGTATGAAAATAAAGAGTTATCTAATTTTTTTCATATGTTTAAAATAATTGTTTATGTTATAAATGTCAAATAATTAAAAGCAAGTATCTAGAAGTATTTTTCTCAAACATGTCAAGTGGTATCATTAAAGATATGAACATTGGTCCAAGAAACAATTGAAGGCTTGTTGTTTCATTAAAGCTTGACACTAGTCTCAACACTAGCATCTATCGAGAATTTAATGGTGAAGCTTGACAAATGCTTGACACAAGCTCGATAAACTTATGATTTCAGAATTCTCAGATCTAAAATTCGGCCCATGATGACTTGGATTATTATCGTTTCTTTCTACAATCCTTGAACATATAAAATGCTTATTTTAAAGTCATCAAAGACACAAGGACTCAATTAAAGAACTCATGCACTTTGTATGAAGCTTTCGCACTTTGTGCGCCTTAGAGTCTTGTAACCAAGTGATTACTGATCTTCAACATGCTTAGGAGTGAAGAACTTTGTAGCCAACAACAATCATTCAATTACTTGGAGTTAGTTACGTACTGGGATCCATCAACATACAAAGAAGTTGTAGCCAACAACAATCATTCAATTACTTGGAGTTAGTTACGTACTGGGATCCATGCATACAAAGAAGTCTTCTATAAGATCAAGTCCAATTGGGGATTGGAGTAAATATTCAACTGTAGGTTGGTATTTTAAGATAGTCCAGGGTAATAGTAAGATTCCTTATTCTTGAAACTGATTGCTCTTGATTAATGGATTCTTGAGAGTGATGACCTGAAATTCACCCGGTGGGATTTTTGCCTTGCAAAAAGCTTTCCCCATTCGTCAACAAATCACCGTCTCAATTTATTTTTCACTACACTCAGTTTATTTAGTGATTTGTTGGAGCCTCCACGATTTTCTTGTAATTTGACTTAATTTTTCTCTTGGTTAATTGAATTAATTAACCAAGGTCAATCTATAACCCAAAGAAAAATAAGAATGTTCCTTTCTTTTTCAAAAAAATCCATCAGTATAGGATAACAATTAAAACTCCACGTTTAAAACAGTTATCACCATAATTTGATAGGATCATTTTTATAAATAAAAACTTCCACACCATTCACTCTCATATCTCTCTCTTTATTCTGTGTTATGCCCAATTCCAATTTGTTAAGTTATGGTTTTTCACATAACATTTATGTTGGCTTTATTCCATGACAAATGGTGTTGTAATTGAATTAATTTATTTCCTTGTATTTTGTGGGATTTAATTGTAATGGGTTTAGTATTAAATTGTTGAAAATTTGATCAAGACAATTGAAGGTCACATGAGGAGCACATGCTGAAGCTGAAGAGTCAGTGTATCTTGCGACTCATCTCGCGACTAGGCCAACTCGCTAGATAGCCCGCAAGATGCACTGACAGCTGAGATTTTAAGTGTGACTCTTATGCCCTTCACCAATACTATATATACCCCCATCACCCACAAAATTGTAAGGAGGTTATTCAAAAGAAATCCCTAGAGAGAGGTTTCTACAACACCTACTATTTTAGAGAGAGCTACTCATCCTTAAGTGAGAATTCCATAGTAGTCTTTTCTCCTTCCCCTCTCCCATTGTCATACCTTGAGAGGAGATTTGTACCTAAATACAACTCACACCCATTTAATGTGTAGAAAGTGTTTTGGAGCTCCAAAAGCATTTGGTTTTTGCCAAAATAAGCCAGTGAGGCTTGGCGATGCAATCAAGCGCTATTGCGGGATCCGAGAAGCTAGTGAAGGCAAGACTCCAAGAAGTCCATTGGTAGCTAGAGCTTGAAAGGTTCAAGTACTTTGGGTAGATTAGGCTTGGAGGATCTTTTTGGTATCCTTGTACTCCAACCTATTCACTAGTGGATCATTTTGGCTTGGAGGGCCGTGGAATGGTTTTTACGTCGAATTCTTTGGTTTTCCTCTTCAATAACACATCACCATGTTATTTTGGGTTTTCTTTTTTTTTACCCACTACCCTTTTTATTTTAGCATTGTACTTATTTGTTCATCCATGCAATTGCTAAATACTTCGATTGATTAATTTGCTCATCACGTATATTATGCATGAAATGTGTTAAGCATAAAACTAATCAAGTTTATGTTCATGTTTATATATTTAAATTTTATCTTTAGAAAAATGATTCTAGTTATATACTTATAAATTTGTAGAATTTTTATTATATTTGGAAGTAATTATCTGTGTTAATGTTTATGTTTATGTTACTTTATTTAAATTTGATCTTTAAAAAAATAATTGTCAACATTATATACCAATGACATATCCAGTAACTTCAAGTTGGAAGGTTTTCTTGAAATATTTCTCCAACCAATGTTTTCTCAACCTATCATTATTAACCAAATGTTAAAAGTTTCATCAAGCATGTCTTCTTCAAAGCCTTCAACATTCATCACAATTTTAAAAAGCTCATTTGTATTAATTAGACTATGACTAAGAGTTGTAATGACTACTGCAATCTGTCTGGGTTGTTCAGATTTCTCACTAAAATGACTATCCTTATCAATAGCTGCATGACTTCTCTCTATATGGCTCCTTCCCTTAGATGAAGTTTTATTGGAAGCAATTACAATAGATAAGGAATACTCTATTGCTTTAAAAAGCCACCAATTACCATCTCATTACCAACAACAATATCCTTCTCATCGTACTTGTCAAATTTTTTTATTTAAATCTTGCGCATGATTGGGATGAGCTTGTTCAAAAAAACATGACAACATCAATAAATTGGATGATTTAATATAATACATGTATAACTCATTATTGTTCCTAAAAGAAAAAAAAAAAAAAAAAAAAAAAACCTCATTAATCAAATTTTCATATCAGCATGTCCTTATCATAAGTTTGCTAGTCACATGTGATCATCTTCAAATTATCATTCCAACCAAATCCACTTTCTTTCTTTTTTTTTTTTTTTGAAAATTGCAATTTTGAATATCCTTTCAATATAACAAATTAAAGAACATTCGACAAATATCATATCTTGTAATAATCTTTGACAATTGTTTTGGTAGAAAATTGTGGTAGGAGAAATACCCTAGCCATGTCTATGGCTATCACGATGACATATCTTTTTGTGTTAGAAATTGTAATTGAGCTTAGTGAATCCACATCTCAAATTAAGGAATACGATTCCAGAAATTTTTTTCCTAACTCGACGTGTCCACTGTATGTGTTATCTAATAATAAACTGTAATGGACTTGCATAACTTGTTTGATGGATTGGAAATCTGTGCTGCAACAAAGAGATTAGTAAGATGAAAAGTCTTGTCCTACAGAGTTGCGGAATTTTATGAGAGCCTTCATATACATTTATAGATCAGGCCATTTCATAGGATTAGAGACACTTCCATCCATAATAAATTTTGAAATTTATCCTACTAGTTATTTAGGGCTTGGGGGACTATAGGTTCAGTGGCGAGTTGGCTGGTAGGTTTAATTGGAAGTTATTTATTGCTATTATTATTGAAAACATTTTATTCATGGGATACACTTCTTTTCTATTTTGGACTTTTGGTCATTGGCCTACTTGCTATATGGCTAACTTTGTCGGAGACTCAAGGGCAGAATCTAAAGGACATGGGAAGTTTCAAAATTCCATTGTTTATGTTTACAAAAATTATTCTCTTATTTGTGTTAATGTATATGTTTATGTTTATGTTTCTCTCAACAATAGTTCTACATAATTCATAAAACTGTAGAAGCGTCACCTTGATGAAGAATATCATTTATAAAACCCTCTCTTTCATAATCCCGGTTCACACGTGATTGCCTAAATATAAATCCCCTTGACTTGATATCTTCTAAGATTATATATATATATATATATATATATATATATATAATGGCGAGTATGTTATTGTTTGTCGTTTCCTTTTCTTTTTTTCTTTTTTTACTTTATTTTATTTTTATTACTATGCATAATATGGTGCTTGTCAAAATATATACAAATATGGTTTTTTTTTTTTTTTTTATTTGCAAATATGGTTGATTTTGTATAGAGAAATTTGGAGATGGCTGCTACAGTAATAAGACAGGTTTATGAGCTCGGTTTTGTACAACAAGAAACTGAATGGCTAAGAGATACAGAAAGAACTAGATCGGATTGGGAGGCCGGACCGTGAAAACCGAGAATCGGGATGAAAACCTGTTTTTTAAGCATAAAGAACCGTATTTTAGTTAATTCAGTGAACCCTTAAAATTAGGGTTGGACCGCACAAACCAGTCAAGAACCGTGCTGTCTAACCCCTTAGCAATTTTTTTTTTTTTTTTTTTTATAAAAACAACTTAACACAATTTTATTCTACTTAATTAAATTATCCATCTCTTACAAGGAATAAAAAAATTATAATTAAAATCCTTCAAAGTTATTCAAATTTACTTCAAAAATTAATCATAAATTTTAATGTTTTCATGGTTATTATTTTATTTTATTAACTTTCTTATTTAATTATTAAATATATGCTTGAAAATCATTAAATTTCCCTCACATATATAGATATATTAGTCAATTTTACTAGTTTTATAAACTTAATATCTATATTTAGGCTTTAATTAATTATTAAATTAATTATGACATCATCACGGTTCGACCCCGGTTCAACTTCGGTTCGATCTCAAAAACTTTGAACCTCTTCCTTTTATAGTTCAATGAACGGTCCGAGTTTCAAAACCTTGGTTCTCTCATGTGTGTTTGGTTGGAGGTGTGCAAAAGTGGGAGGGTAGAAAACTCTTTTGTTTGGTTGGAGAAAAAAGTGGGAGGATGGAAATATAGTTTATATAAACTGACTATTATGTCCTTATTATATAATATATAAGAAATAGATATATTTACACTCATTAAATATTATAAAAATTAACACAAATACATATAAATTTATATTACTTTTCTTTATTATTATATGTAATTTAAAATTTATGGGCAACAAAAATTGATTATGCATTAACTGGGAAAACATTTTCAAAAAAAAAAAAAAAAAAACTTTATCCATATGACCATTGTTACATAAATTGGGAAGACATTTAAAAAAAAAAAAAAACAATTATCTACTAGCCTTTTGCTGAATACAAGACCCTTACACTAAAACTAAGCAACTAGGCAAACTGGGAAACTGGGCAAACTTGCACTTATAAATAAACTAGGCAAATCACATATAAGCTGGGCAAAATCACATAAATTTAACTAGGCAAAATCAAATATAAGTTAATCAAAATATTTTAACTAGGCAGTTTATCTTTCCAGCTAGGTAGCAACAATGTGGGCAACAAACTTACATAATTCAATTAGTTTATAACACATCCTTCACCTAGCAACAAAACACCATTCAACAAACAGTTAAATTTGCTTCACCTAAGCAACAAAACTCACTATTCAATAAATATTTATAAATTCTTTACCAGTTTCAAAATAAATTTATCAACACACTATATATACGCATTCTTCCACTTCGTGGTCAAAGCAATCATGTTGAACATGAAATGATATTAATTTCATTAATCCATAGCACAATGCGAGTTAAAATATACATTATCTTCTAGTGTCTTCACTGAAATACAAAGTCATCAAATTTTGCTAATTATGTAAGATACTACATTCAACCCATCAAAAGTTAGCAAATCAAAAGTCAACAAAATGTTAAGTTGCATTTTTTAGTATTATGCAATTTAGCTCTACCAAAAGTTAGTTGACAATTATCCAACTACTAAAATTCCTTAGCATACATCATCTTCAATAATATTTGTCAGCATAACTCACTAGTTGGAACACCAAAAAATGCTCTCATTTTGGACGGATCCTTAATTAGGAATAGCATAGCATCAAGTTGCACATTCGTCGGTATTCCTATATTCACCAATTCAGAAAATACTTCCTCCTCAGGTTCTCACACTTCATCTTCAGCCTTAAAAAGTCCAATAATTGGATTCCATGCAAATCCACTCATGTTCTTGAAAAGGTCATGACATGAATGGAAAGTACCTTTCAAAGTTTTGGTTCGATTCTTGCTGTTTCCTTTCTCAACTACATAATTGAACGATGCTGAACACTTTTTACAGATGCTTGAGTAAGCACGAGAACTCCATGTTTGATTGGGCTTATTTCCATTGTTTTGTTCCTCCAACATGACGTTATGTAAAAAGCCATCAATTGTCTTCTTCAATGCCTTAGACATCTTTAAAGAATGCATGTTAAATATGTTATTTTTTACAAGATTACATACAACTACTACAAAAAAACCAACAAGATTTACATACAAATACTACAAACAAACCAATAAAACAAAATATGACATACCATAATGTTACTACAAATAAACTAGCAATTGAACATTCTTTTAAAGCATTAATAAGGTACACATAACATGTTAGGACATATGTGATTCATGTTAGGAATATATGTCAATTTATAATTGGCTAATCCTTTAATAAAATGCATTTTACTTGTATTTAAGTAGATCTAGGATGTGTTTAATACTTCAAGTAACATGTTGTTCAAGCTAAGTATTAAAGTCATGAAGATTAGACCAAGAAACAAGTGAAGAAGGGTTGTTCATTAAAACTGGACAAATTCCCGACAACTCTCGACAGATAGCTATCTATCGAGATTTAATGAATCTAGACAGCTCTTGACAAATTCTATCTATCGAGAATTATGAAAATTAGCTTTTCAAATTTGATTTTCACCCATGCTTATGTATTTGTGTAGGGTTTCTTTTCTCACAACCCTAGACATATATAAGGCTTATTTTAAAGGTTGTCACACATGAGAATACAAGGAGACAATATGCAAAAAGTGACCGATGTCTTTTTCTCTCTAGAAACTACTACGTTTTGTAACCAAGTGCTTCTTGACCTTCATTGTTGATGAAATGAAGAAATTTGCAACCAACATTCTTCGTCTTCAAGTTGGTGATAAGTCACGTACTGAGATTTATGCAAAGGAGTTAGTCACGTACTGGGATCCGTGCAAAAATGTACCATTTATATATTGAAGAGTTCAGAGGTTCTAAAGTAGTTGAAGATTTCTGCTGTGAGTTCATCTATGGGAATTGTAAAGTCTAGAGACAAAAGTTTTGTACTAGATCTGAAACTTCTCTTTACTATAGTGAATTGCTTTTCGAGAAAGTTTCCCCCCAAGTTTTTTCTTGTGAAACTATTTTGTTTCATTGGTTTTCCTAGGTCATCATATCTTGTCTTATTTAAATTTCTGCTATGCATGATATTGATATGATATTGATGTTTGTTTGTTTTAACAAGTTTTATACATAATAAATCTAATTAACAACTTGGGTTTAAAACTTGTTAATTCTATCAACCGAAGTCTAAATTTCCTAACATAGTAGTTGTACAAAAGCAACTATTGTTAAATATTCTGTAACAGTCATTCCAAAACAACTATTCCATAGAGAAAGATACACATAAGCAAGTCAAATCTCATAACATAATGACTAAAATTATTGATCATGCAATACATGGTCATTCCACATTCTAGTTGCTTAACTAGTTTGTAATATTGCTCCTCTTCTAGCATCTGCATCACTATCATTTGTACTGTTTCTAGCTTCATTATGTATGTCACCATTCGAAATCTTTTGACCAACTTCTACAATCAACCTTTCATCCAGATCAACTCCCATAAAATAATTGTGCTATATACAACAAGTCAAGATAATCTCAGTAACTGTATCAACTGGAAAAAAAAAAAAAAAGTTCTATCATTCCAGATATAAAAGGAAATCATTTCTTCAACACACCAAATGTCCTTTCAATGACATTGCATAAAAAGGAATGCCGATGATTAAATATTTCCTCATTTTCTAGGCCATGTGCTAAATACTCTTTTAAATTATAGAGTACACCAGTGTATGGCGCCATAAGTCCACTTCTCAGCATAAAGCCCACATATACTAGATAATATTTTCCTATTAAGAAAATAATTTATATAAGTAATTCACTATATATATATATATATAAGTAATTCTCTATATTTTTTATAAGTATACTTTGTATAGCGCCGTAAGTCCACTTCTCAGCATAAAGTCCGCATCTACTAGATAATATTTGCCTATTAAGAAAATAATTTATATAAGTAATTCACTATATATATATATATATATATATATATATATGTATAAGTAATTCTCTATATTTTTTATAAGTATACTTTGTATTTATAACTTAGCATTACCTCTGAAGATTATAAGTTTGTCTTCCCTACTTAAAGCGTTTTCAATTTTCCTCGAGTCAGAGGCAGTCCCTTCCCATCCATGTAAAATGTATGTAAACTTCATGCCAAAATCACATGCTACCAATACATTTTGAGTTGTGTACTCTTTCCACCCTCAATATCTAGGCGCATCTTTTGATGACACTTTTACATGAATATGTATCCCATCAATTGCCGTTACACAGTCCTGGAATTAAAGCAATCTATTAAATCAATAATTTTTTTATTCAGATTAAAGCAATCCATATAGTTGCTTGAAAATATGTTTACCTTAAAGTGTGGATAAAATCTATGACTATTGCATATTTGTGGGGGAACCTCTGCCCCATTAGGTTGTGGAAGAAATTGATCTTCTAAGTAGATGACTGCCCTTAACACATTGTGAAAATGACAGCTTATGATTTCATTAGAACGATGGAAGAAAAAGGAAACCATAGAAATTCTTTCATTATGTGCTAAAATGTAAAGACACTTGCCTACTTGCTCTTCAACAAAAGCATTCCTAGTGTCTTAAAGATGGCCAGTTCCTTGAAGAATTTCACACAACTTAGCTATTAGGACATATGTGAATCATGTTAAGAACATATGTCATTTATTAAATCAATAATTTTTTATTCATATTAAAGCAATCCGTATAATTGCTTGAAAATATGTTTACCTTAAAGTGTGGGTAAAATCTATGACTGCTTCATATCTGTGGGGGAACCTCTACCCCATTAGGTTGTAGAAGACACTGATCTTCTAAGTAGATGACTGCTCTTAACACATTGTGAAAATGACAGCTTATGATTTCATTAGAACTATGGAAGAAAAAGGAAACCATAGAAATTCTTTCATTATGTGCTAAAATGTAAAGAAACTTGCCTACTTGCTCTTCAACAAAAGCATTCCTAGTGTCTTAAAGACGGCCAGTTCCTCGAAGAATTTCACACAACTTAGCTGTTAGGACATATGTGAATCATGTTAAGAACATATGTCATTTAGAATTGGCTAATCCTATGACAAAAAGAACTTTACTTGTAATTAGATAGATTTAGGGTGTGTTTAATACTTTAAGAAACAAGAGTTCAAGTCCAAGTCCAAGTATTGAAGCCATGCAAATCTGTCCAAGAAACAAGTGAAGAAGTGATGTATTTTAAAGCTCAACGGATAGCATTTATTGTGGTTTAAAAGGGATCTTCAGCTTGATGCTTGACAATTGCTTGATAGATAACCTAGCTATCAAGATTTACAAAAATCAGTTTTTCAGATCTGATTTCATGCATATTCATGTATACTTGTTTACGCTTTCTTTTCTTACAACCCTAAATATATATAAAGATTATTTTAAGGGCCGTCAAAGGTTGCGCAAGTCTGAGGAAAGGTTTTTATCAAGCATTTTGTGATTGTAGACATATGCCCTAGTTCTTCTTTCTCTTGAAAAAGCTGCTGCGTTTATATGCCATCGGATTTTCTAACCAAGGAACTTTTGTGATCTTCATAGTGTTGATGAACTGAAGAACTTTACAGCCAACATCCTTCTCAAGTTGATGTGTTAGTCGCGTACTGGGATTCGTGCAAAGGAGTAAGCCGTGTTCTGGGATTCGCACATTGATTAGTTAGTCACGTACTGGGAGCCGTGCATTGAAAATGAGGGATTGTCACTACTGAACAAGTTCAATTGTGTATTGGGGTAAGCGCTCAACTGTAGGTTGATATAAGGTACTAGGATTCCTTCAATTGTAACCGCTTGTTGTGATAATAGTGGATTCTTGGGAGTGGTGACCTTAAAATCACCTGGTGGGATTTTTGCCTTGGAAGTTTTCTCCATTCGTAAACAAATTACCATTTTAACTTTATTTTCCGCTACATGTAACTTAATTGGTGATTTGTTTATGCTACCACGCATTTTTCATGTTAATTGAATTAATTAATCAACTTGGCTAATTAATTATGTTAGGACATATGTGATTCATGTTAGGAACATATGTCAACATTTTATGTAATTGGCTAATCCTTTGACAAAACGCACTTTACTTGTAATTGGGTAGATCTAGGATGTGTTTAATGCTTCAAGAAACAAGGTTTCAAGTTCAAGTGTTAAAGCCATGCAAGTATGTCTAAGAATCAAGTGAAGGAGTGTTGTTCATTAAATTTCAACAGCTAGTACTATCGAGGTTTAAAATGACGTTTCAGCTTGAGGCTTGGCAAATGCTCGATAGATAGGGTATCTGTCAAGGTTTATGAAAAACAAATTTTCAGTTTTAATTTTCATCCAATCCGTGAATGTATGTTTGGGCTTTCTTTTCTCACAACCCTAAACATAAATAAGGATTATTTTAAGGGCCGACATAGGTTGCACAAGAGCACAATTGCACAAGTGTGAAAAAAAGTGTGACCGAAAACCTAGTTTGCCCTAGTTCATCTTAAAGAAGTTGTTATGTTTGTACACCATAGGGTTTTGTGACCAAGAAACTTTGTGATCTTCATCTGTGATTAGGGCTATCCAATGACCCGGTATATCTGACCCGCCGACCATACTCGCCCAACCCAAAGGTCCACAAGCGAATCTGATGCATGTTTAGGTCGGTCATGGGTCTTGCTTTAAGAAAATCCGATTATGTGGTTCGGGTTTTGGATTACACAATAAAAAATCCGAATAACCCGACCCGACTGAATATTTGGTAAAATAATATCATAAACCATCCCAGTCTGGTAGTCTTCCACTCACATCATATAAGTCACATCATGTACTTTGCCTTTGGTTATTGAGTTGAGTAACATATAAGGAAGGAAAGGGAACCAATCTGATGACTAATCAACCATTTTTAGGCACAACTTCCCAATATCAAATCCAGGTGTTTAAACCAATTTAAGATTTAAATTCAACAATGAGGATTAAACTCTACATACTCCAACCGTTTGACTCTTTGACTACTCTAAAGTCCTAGACAGCCCTAGCACAGAGACATCTTCTCACTTATTTAAAGCAATTACAAATTAACAGTTAAAATTAAATCTAATATTACAATCCAACGGTCACTCTACAAACTAATATTTTTTTTTTTTTTAGAAATAAAAAAATTTATTAGATCTCTCACTAACCGAATCTCTGAAGCCTGAACCGGTTATCAAAAAAAAAAAAAAAAGGCTGAATCTCATATCCAAATCCATAATCCAACGGCTTCAAAGTATCACATGCTATCTCTCTCTCTCTTTCTAATCCAATGGCTTCAAAGTATGAAGTTCACTAAATCAAGTTAATGATCAACAGTCTCAATCTCTCTTCAGAGTTCAATCTTCACTAGTTCACCTAATCACCAAATCCACGGGCCCGTGACCTCAGATAGACTATGTCAGACTCAGTTCTCACTTCTTAGATTCTCAATCTCATATCTTTTTGACTCTTTCAGCCTCATAGTCTCATACGCTTTATCTCTCTAATCTCTATCTCTAGTCTGAGTCTCAAACTCAAATCTCTCAAAGCTCAAACAGAAAACTAGCTAGCAATGGGTAATGGCTGAAAGATTGTTACAAAAGTCTTGATGAACCGCTTGGATGTTACAAACCCCCATTCAAAGAGAGACTTCATTGCCATCGATGCTGTAATTCACTCAAGTTCAACAGACAAGTGCATTAAACTTGAAGCATTGGCTATATAAAGCTAGTAAACTCAAGTAAATAGATATGAGAGATCTGATATCACAATATACATCTGTGATTCTTAAACAAAAAGAGAGATTATCTAACTTAAGCATTAGAGGGACTTTGGCTGGTACCATCCCGGTGTCTTTCATTTTTACTCTTTTTCTGTCCTCAACAGGTAAACAAGCTTGTCCATTGACATTGACGAGGAACATATTGACAAGGTGAATTTGTGCTTCATCAGTTTCTTTTCACTTTTTTATTGTTAAGATACACACGCATCTAATAGGTCTTGAATCCACAATCTCACCCTCCACCTTGCTCTTACGGGGGAGGAGGTGCCTTTAGAATTAGAGCTCAATGACAATGATGATTGATGAGATTCATAGTTTTGACAAAGAATTATTTAAATTCTCTAGTTATGACAAAGAAATCTGATCTAGTTATGTTCAGACTATAAACATGGAGATTCATAGCAGAAACACATTGATACCTTTTAGCTTTGAAAAGAAAGGCTCCTTAACATGAAGTTCATGGACAAAAGACTTCAAAATCTGATGAGAGAAAACATTGTTAGATTAATAATACACAAAGAAAATTTGGCATTGAATGACACCTTCACTTAAAAATTTAAAACTTACAGTCACAATTTTCGATCCCTTAACCAAAACCAGCTCCTGCCATTCATTTTCTTCCTGATTAGAGGAGCTTCCTTCATCAATAAACTTCAAATTGCTATATGTCCTACAAAAGGATTTGGAATTGATTGATTCTAATAAAGCTGACGCCAAACACTTGTATAAGGGATATGGAGGGACTCCTTCATGTTAAGGACATATTTTATGTAGTTGGCTAATCCTTTGACAAAACGCACTTTCCTTTTATTTGGGTAGATGTAGGATGTGTTTAATACTTCAAAGAACATGTTGTTCAAGTCTAGTATTAAAGTCATGAAGATTGGACTAAGAAACAAGTGAAGAAAATGTGTTCACTAAAGCTAGACAGATAGCTCGACAGTTGCGAACATCTGCGGACAGATAGCTCGACAGCTTCTTGACAGATAGCTATCTATCGAGGTTTAATGAGGCTCGACACCTGCAATCTATCGAGATATTTATCGAGGTTACGGAAATTAGAATTTTCAGATCTGATTTTTGGGCCATGCTTTTATATTTGTGTAAGGTTTCTTTTCTCATAACCCTAAACATATATAAGGCTTATTTTAGAGACTGTCACATAAGAGAATACAAGGAGAACATATGCAAAAGGTGACCGAAGCCTTATTCTCTTCAAAAAGAAGCTACTGCGTCTTTTGCGCCTTAAGGTTTTGTAACCAGGTGCTTCTTGATCTTCATTGTTGATGAAATAAAGAACTTTGCAGCCAACATTCTTCTTTCTTAAGTTGGTGAGTGAGTCACGTACTAGGATTCGTGCATCAAAGGGTGGCATTCATATATTGAAGAGTTCAGAGGTTCTGAAGCGCTAAAAGGTTTCTGTTGTGAGTTCATCTACAGGGATTGTAGAGTTTAGAGACAAATGTTTTGTACTAGATCTGAAACTTCTCTTTACTATAGTGAATTGCTTTTCGGGAAGGTTTCCCACCAGGTTTTTTATTGTGAAACTGGTTGGTTTCATTGGTTTTCCTAGGTCATCATATCTTGTCTTATTTACTTTTCCGCTGCACTTATATTTGACATGATATTGATGTTTGTTTGTTTTAACAAGTTTTATGCATAATAAATCTAATTAACAACTTTGGTTTAAAACTTGTAAATTCTATCAACCGGGGTCTAAATTTCCCAACACTTCAAAAAATTTTGCATAAGGAGCTTAAACTAGGGGTGTGCAGCCAACCCACCAACTCGCCAAAACTGACCTAACCCAACCCAACCCAACCAATCGGGTTAGGTCAGTTTTTAGGCCTTGGTGGGTTGGGTTGAATTACAAAAAAAATTTTGATAGTGAGTCGGGCTGAGTTTAGGTCATAAAATTTCAAACCCACCAAACCCAACCCGACCTACCCATATATCTAATATATATATATATATATATATATATATATATAATATATATTATATAATTAATAAATTTTTTAAAATAACCAGCTCTTCCTATCCTATATAAAAGCCAATTACCTCACACAAACCTTAGTAAATTACTATTATTGTTTAGTCATTAGTGTTGTTTGCCTTTAAGGATTTACATTGATACTAATCTTTGAGTTTTTTTTAATATATTTATATTTATATTTTTTTCTACTCAATTTAATAATAATAATAAAAAATTTGTCCAACCTATGGGTTCAACCCGACCCATGTGGGTTGGGTTGGACTTATGTAATGGGTTGGGTTGAATTTTTTTTGACCCACCATGATGGGTTGGGTCAAGAAATCCTTTCAACCCAACCCAACCCGACTCATGCACACTCCTAGCTAGAACCATAAAGAGTTAACACTCCTTGAATGTAATAAAATAGGCATCTAAAATTCCAGTGCAAATTGCACTTTCCCCATTAAATATGGTGCCGTTTGCAATATCCCCTAACTTTAAAACTCAGCAATGACAAGGAACTATAGTTCAACTATTACTTCCTTCTTCCATAATAATAGGATAGGGTGTGGTTGTTCAAGACTCACTAGGTGCATCTATAACTTACAACAACAACAACCAATCCTTAGTCACAAGAATTTGTGGTCAATTATTAATCCTCAACAAAGTAGCCAAGGTTGGCATGATTTAAGGTGTATATGTAGAAATAGATTCATCTATGATAAAGTGACTAAATTTTATGTTGTTTGTCAATTTACTGCAACCCTCCTCCCTTTTCCAAGCTAAGTACAAATAAAAGTGAAGCCTAGGTATGTGTATAACTTGCCCCCAAAAAAAAAAAAAACATTTCAAAATCGAGCAATATTGCTTTATCTATTGGTAATAAACACTTTGCCCATATTGTTAAGATTCAAATTCAATTTTTTTTTTGGGGAAAAACGTGTCTAAAAATATTTTAAATTTTATGTTAAATTGAGATACCTAAAGAGGTATAATTATAATATAATAAATGCATTGGTTTCTAAGATAAAAGAACGAGAATTAACTTAATTCAAGATAGTCACCCTTCAAAAAAAAGAAACTAAGAAAGAGAAAATTTTAAGAAGAATGTGAGAAAATTGCATCTTATTTCTTCAATGTTATAATGCTGTGGACTACAAGTATTAAAGGCATATTCTATGTCCATATGCTATCAAAATATTTTATATAAAAAATGTCTAAAATTAAAAAGAATTTATTTTCAATAAAAATTTCTTCCACCAAAATAAGGAAACTTTAAGTAGAAGTTTCCCAGTGTGTCCGACACATCTAGGCCTACGTCTTGCAATTAGGGGCGTGTAGCCAACCCACCAAAACCGACCCAACCCAACCCACTGGGCTGGGTTGGTTTTTAGGGCTTGGTGGGTTGGGTTGGGTTAGGTTACAAAATTTTTTTTGAAAGCGGGTCAGGTTAGGTTTAGGTCATAAAATTCCAAACCTGCCAAACCCTACAAGACCCGACCCACATATATATATATATATATATATATATTTAAAATTTATTATATAATTAATAATTTTTTAAGATAACTAGAAAAGTTACACTTTCTCTTTAAAATATGTACATATTTCAAACACACAATTAATTTAAATCAATGAGCAAGCACTTAAAAATACATCACATAATTTTCAAAAAGTTAAATATCACCACCACAATAATGCAACAGCGACAATCTCTCCGGAGAATCTGAAAGACTGTATGGAAGAGGTGGTTAAGTACACTTTGGAGCCTCACATAAATGAAACCCTAGAATTCGATCTAGGCCTCTCTTCTTTAATATATGGTTCTTTTCTTGCTTATTAGAGTTTTGGGCAAATTGTGAATCCAAACATGTTCAAGAAGTGAGTCAAGTTAGTTAATTGGTTAGTGTAAGATTGCAAGTAGGGGTGTGCATGAGTCGGGTTGGGTCAGGTTAAGGAGATTTTTTTTCCTAACTCACCATGGTGAGTCAATACAAATTTAACCCAACCCAACCAATCACATAAGTCCAACCCATCCCAACCCAACCCGCATAAGTCAGGTTAGGTCGGGTTGAACCCATTAGTTGGACAAATTATTATTATTATTACTATTATTATTATTATTATTATTATTATTATTATTATTATTATTATATTGAGTAGAAAAAATATAAATATAAATATAAATATATTTAAAAAAACCTAAAGATTAGTATCAATGTAACTTCTTAAAGGCAAACAACACTAAAGATTAAATAACAAAAGTAATTTATTAGGGTTTGTGTGAACTAATTGGCTTTTATATAGGAAAGGAAGAGCTAGTTATTTTAAAAAATTTATTAATTATATAATATATTTTAAATATATATATGTTAAATATATATGGTGGTCGGGTTTGGCGAGTTTGGAATTTTATGACTTAAACCCAACTCAACCCACTATCAAAAAATATTTTGTAACCCCACCCAACCCAACTCCCTAAACCCTAAAAACCAACCCAACTCAGTGGGTTGGGTTGGGTTGGATCGAGTCGGTTTTGATGGGTTGGCTGCACACTGTTTACTAGGAGTGTGCATGGATCGGGTTAAGGGGGTTTTTTGACCCAACTCACCATGGTGGGTCAAAAAAAATTAAACTTAACCCAACTCAATCCAACCCATCACATAAGTCCAACCTAACTCATATGAGTCGGGTTGGGTGGGGTTGAACTCATGAGTTGGACAATTTTTTTCTTATTATTATTAAATTGAGTAAAAAAAATATAAATATAAATATAAATATATTTAAAAAAAAAAAAACCTAAAGATTAGTATCAATGCAACTCTTTTAAGGCAAATAACACTAAAGACTAAACAGTAATAGTAATTTACTAAAATTTGTGTGAACTAATTGGCTTTTATATAGAATAAGAAGAGCTAGTTATTTTAAAATTTTATTAATTATATAATATATTTTAAATATATATATCTATATATATATTAAATATATATGTGAGTCAGGTTGGGTTTTGCGAGTTTAGAATTTTATAACCTAAATCCAATCCAACTCGTTATCAAAAAAAATTTTGCAACCCAACCCAATCTGCCAAACCCTAAAATCTGACCTAACCGAAGCCTGTGAGTTGTGTTGAGTTGGGTCAGTTTTGACGAATTGACGTGGTGAAAATGAATACATGATATTGTACTAAATGAACCCACATTATGGGTCCCACTAACAATTAATTATCATTCAAAAACACGCTCTTTCTCTTTGTGGGTCCCACTAACAATTAATTATCACTCAAAAACACACTCTTTCTCTTTGTGGGTCCCACACAACTCTTTAGATTTTCCAAGAACGTCCGGGGAAAGAGTAAGGAAAGAGAAAGTAGAGTCAAAAGTCAAAAGAAAAAGGTTAGAGTGATTGTTCCTTCATCTTCGTCCTTTAAATGAAGCAAGACTCTGGACTACAAACATATATAGCTGCCTTTAGCTGAAACAAAACCCCAAGATCTCTCATAATTTTTCTTGTTCCTCTCGTCCAAAATAATCTTTCTCTGTCTCTCTCTTTCTCTCTGCGTTAAAACCAAGTCCAAAGCAAAGCAGAGAAGAAGTGAGCGATGAGCACTATGTGGGCTTTCATGGTGAGCTGGTTCACACCCCTTTCGCTTTTCGTTTTCCTCAACCTCACCATCCTCACCATCTGTCTCACCTCTCTTTTCAGCTCTAACAGAAAACCACACCAACAAGAACAACATCAACAACTGGCACGAGCAGTCTCTGTGTTAGACGAAATTTCAGATCCGGGTCTTGACCATTTGGTGAGGAGGAGCAAGTCCGACAAGGTTGGTGGTGATGTGGCAAAGCCGAGCGAGAAGATGACGAAATCGGCGAGCGAGAAATCGGCGCTGGAAAGGAAGATGGAAACGGCGTCGCTTGGGCTTGGGTACGACGAAGAAGTGGATGCTAAGGCTGATGATTTCATCTTTAGCTATACAACCAAGAAGTCAAGAAATACCCCGCCGCCCTCGCTCCGAAACAAAAAAAAACAAAAACAAAAAATGGAAACACTCGATCAACGATCCTCAACAAAGCGAGTATCGGCTAAAGACTCTTCAACCTCAAGGATGGAACGCCTGAGGTTATTGGTATGTCTTCATTCACACGACTGCTTCTGTAATGCAAGCCATCTGCACTTTTATATTTTGCTGAAAAAGTCATCTTTCCAGTTCTTTCTTCTTTATTTTCTTTTGCTTTTGCATTATCTTATTTTTAACCATTTCTGGTATGTCTGCAAGTGCTGCGCTCGACTGAGTGCGCTGATTGGCTGTTGATGACATAACTACTTATATTTTGTAACCAGGGACGAACCAGGATTTGAACCTAGGGTCAAAGCATGAACCCAAAAAAAATTCATGTGACATGGTTTATTAAAAAATATTCATGATAGATAAAAAATTGTACTTTATTATCTAAATATATAAGTCAAGAAAAATATAATATGAACTAGGAAAGTTAAAAGTTACAACGTGATATTGTAAACTTTTTCGAAGAAGAAGAAAAAAAGAAAAAGAGGATTTCAGATCTCCATATTTTGGGTAATTAGAATTAATATGTTGATTTTATCATATTGATCAACTCACCAATATGATAATCTCGTACTTTTAAATACAACTAAAAATCACACTAATGAAGTTTCTCAAAACTTTGTTCGAGAATTTAAAAAAATTGGGATATCATCGTATCAATATTAAGAGTTGACAATGCTATGTCATCAATATTGGCTTCTAAAAGAAATTTGTCATTTTATCTTTTAATAAAAATATAAATATTATAATTCACTTTCCCATAGTTTATAAATTAATTAAAAAAGTCATATAAATTGTTGTAACCTCGTAAGGGGATTTTTTTTTTTTTTTATGAGATTTTTTTGGTTATGAATTATTAAATTATGATATTGATGAAGTGGAGATTTTTTTTGTTATAAATTGGGGATTTTTTGTTCATCCTATATACTATTTAATTTTTTCAAAAAATTTGGGGATTTGGGGGGGTGGGAGGGCCATGGCCCCCCTCAGCCCCTTGGTGAGTCCGTTCCTGTTTGTAACGTTGCTCTAATAATGTTATTTATATTTTTGAAAATAAATGTAAGTTAAAAAGTATATGAAAATATATGTAATATTATTTAAATATTAAAAATAGTTATTCAAAACATCTTACCAAACAACCCCTAAACGTCTGTTTCAATTTTTTCCATGTATTCCCAAGTGTCTTGTTCATTCTCTTTAGACCACAGCATTGCACTCCCCACACACAAATCTCATCTCAGTTACTCTCTCTCTCATACTTTTAAATCTTTCGGTTTCCGATTGGTTGGGGGAGATTGGTTGGGGGAGTGAAAAAGTATAAAGATAAAAAATGTGAAAATGATAGAAAATATTTAATTTTTTCTCATGTGTGTTAGGTTTGAAAGATGGAATAGTTGAGGAAAAACTTATTTGTTTGGTTAAGAAAAAAGTGAGAAGATAAAAAAAGTATATAGTTTATAGGAATTTACTTTGATGCGGGATCATATGAAACATTATTTATTTATTTATTTTGTATTATGTTGCCCAAAAAAAAAAATATAAGCATATCAATCTAACATTTTTTTTAGCTTTCTATTTTTTTATTAAAAAAAATTGATGATCATATAAAAAACCAAAGCACATAATAATAATAATAATAAGATTCTCAAAAAATAATAATAATACTTCAATCAAAGACAAAAACTACAAGAATAACAATTTATTTTTGCTGTTAAGTGTTATACACGTGTGCACCTATCCTTTGTTATTTGTTTGTGGGTCATATTAATGGGTGCTTTAGGACAATTGTTAATTAACCAAATTAGGAAAATTTTTAACACCACTTTTATAAGAAATATAAAAAACTATTAGAAAAATTAATTGCCTTATCAATTTTCAATAAAATATTTTTAAAATTGGTTTTTAAACTAAAGCTCTTAAGAGGGAATTTTTATTTTTTAGAACTTAAAGAAGGGTAGAAGAGGGAAATCCGTTGTGTTTTTCTTGGGAGTTTTCTCTTGTGTTTTCCGCCTTATTCAGAGAGATTGATTTTTTGTGAGCTCAAGGAGAAAACTCTTTGACCCCACAAAAATTGACCCTTTTTTCACCCTTCAACCAAACAACCAAAATAATATTTTCTCCCCACCTTTCTCTCAAAAACTTCTATGGTTCTACATATTTCGCAGTAAGCAGTCAGCTTCATCCTTGCTGTGTTAGGCCAAGAAAGTATGGTGTGAGGAGAACAACTGTAATTTGGTGGTGATTTTGAGCAAGGAATGGGCTGGGTATTTTTTTTCTCTTTGGGCCAATTTAGTTTTGCGGTTTTATTTATAACACGTTAAATTTTTTTGGGTTCTTTTCAAAAGAGTTCAATTTCTTTTTGGGCTTTTCTATACGAATTCAAAAGTTGAGAGTCAATTATAAATGTTTTGAGTATAAATTTTAAATTGTGAGAGGCCAAATTCTGAAGTTTTTTTTTTTTTTTTTTTTGGGGGGGGGGGGGGGGGGGGGGGGGGGGGTGGGAGCATGTATATTGTGATTGAAATTAAGAAAATTAGTTGCTGTAAATGAAATTTTCAAAAGCATGGGGGGGGGGGCGCTCCCCCTAACCCCCTAGCTTGACCTCTACTCACGTTCATAATAACTGCCTTTTGATTTATCGTTATTTGTTTGTTTGCTCTTGCTTGTTTAATTGTATTATAAACACATACTTTCTTTTTTATTTAGTGCAATTTATAAATCAGATTAATTATGTTTATGCTTAAAATTTTATTTTATTCAAATCATTCTAATTTTATGTGAAATAAAAAATTTCTTTTATTTGAAATATATTTCAATTATAAATATATACCATAAATATATATTTTAATTATAAATATATACCATAAAATATGCATTTCAATACATTTTTTTAATAAAGTAAAAGAATATATATTAGCAATTAACTGTTTTGGATCTCGAAAAGCAAATAAAATAGATCCTAATTAATATATATATATATATATATATATTATAATATAAAAATTCAAATAAATATTTAAATATAAAAATAATCTCACATTATTAGTTGGTAAAGGGCCTTAAAATATACTAGCCTCATTGCACGTGCGAAGATGAGGGTTTTTTTTTTTTTTTTTTTTTTTTTTTTTTCTTTTGATGAAGCATTATAATTTTTCTTTCATCACAATTTAAAAAAATAGATAGGATTTTTTTTTTTCCAAAGAAAATAGGACTCATTTTTCAATTAGAAGCTTTTGCGTGTTTATCCAAATCCAATTGATGATGTAATAGTTATAAAAAAAAATGATAATGTAATAAATCAAAAAAAAAAAAGTAATATAATAGTTTAAAAAAGAAACGTGGGATAGTTTAGTCTGACAATTTTTTTTTTTTTTTTTTAACGTGGGATAGTTTTTCCTCATTGTATTGGAGGGGTAGTTATTTTCTTTCAAACATGAGTAGTGGGAAGTTCTTTTTTTGAGAATAAAAGTGCAGAATTTTATTGTACACGCTTCTTTTTTACGAGAAATTTTATTCAGAATTTGTGGAGAAGATAAATACGTGGGGAGTTTAAACTATTGAGTAGAAGTAAGAATTTATTAGAAGCAGGAGTGTATTTCAATGTAGAAGTGGGAATTTATTATTTTGTCAATTTACTATTTTATCCCCATTTTTAAGTTTTAGGCAGGGGTATGTTTTACTATAAAAAAAAAAAAAGTAATAACTAACTTTTTTTTGTCAATTTATTATTTTAACCCCCTTTTTAAGTTGTTGGTTAATTAATTTAAGGGTATTTTAGACAATAAAAAGAGCAATAACTAACGTTCTGAATCTTCTTAATATATATAGATATAGTCAATTAGTTAGCCTTGACTTACCGTTGTAGCATATATATATATATATATATATAATATATAAATTATAAAGTATTTTTAGGAAAAAAAGAACAAAAACAAAATTATAAACTACAACTTTTGTTTTTTTTTTTCCGGGTTATATATTTATATATATATATATTATTTTTCTCAATCATCAACTTATTTGTGTTTATTTTGATTGGTGAGTAAAAGTTTTGCACCTTAAAAAGTGATATTTTTAAAAACAAAAAGCTGATATGCATATGACAAGTTCGAGTAATATTCTGTAACAGGGACGTGCTACATTGGTGCTGTTTTTGTGCTCCGCAATAACCCTGTTTCTTTCGGTAGACACCGTCGAATCCCGCCCTTTTGTCTCATCCAGAAAAGACAAATATGCTGTTAATCCAGGGGTATCCACGAAGAGTTCGTATGAAGCATATCAGCGTCTCAAAGCCAGCGCTGAACAGCACTTAAGAGCTTTTGCACTTGAGATTGCGGAAGGCAGTGATGGAGGAGGTGAGGACGACGTTTCATTGGAACTAGAATATCAGCGCTCACAGGAGACATCTACCTCCCGATGCCAGGAAGAACCCATGCTTAACTTTAGAGGCAATAGGGGAGGCAGTGGCAGAAATGAAGGTGGAGGTGAAGAAGGAGGAAGAGATGGAAGTAGAGGGAATGGTAGTGGCAGTCGTGGAGGCGGAGGAGGCGGGGTAGACGGCGGAGGAGGAGGGAGAGGTGGAGGTGGAGGGGGAGGCGGAGGCGGAGATGGAGAGGGAAGTGACTTGGAAAGCAGAGGTGGAGACGAGAAGAAATTGAGACCCACTCTAGACGTACTAAAACTTGCAATACTGTCCATCGCTATCACAGCACAAACATCTGGTTCGGCTATTGCCTTGAAAATTGGTGGCCAAACTTTCTTGACAAAGCTTCTCCTAGTTTTGGTGATGACAAATAACCTGATAGGTTACCTCTGTAGCATGATCTCTGTCTTGCTAATGCATACGAGGCCACGAGTTGCTCGTGTATTGGGAGTGATAGGATGTGCTGCTACTGCCTTGGGGTTCCTAATATTGATTGTTACGTTCATCCAAGGGTTGTACAACGGAGAATGAAAATTATAAAAATAATGTGTGCTCTTTTTTATTTTATGAAGGACTTTTATATTTAAATTGTATTAGCAATGTAAATTAGGGTTTATAGTCTTATGAATAGATAATATGTGCTTTGTCATCTGGTTGTCCGTTTTAAAAAGTATAGGTTAAAAGTCTACCATGTTAAGGAAAGTATTTCCATTCATGACAGTGCTGATCTTGTGGGCAAGACAGCAACCTCATTTCCTAATATAATCCCAACAGCTGTTGCAGAAACCAAGTCAACAAGCACCTCTGTTTTGGAAAGCTAAAACAGAGGAAATCAATCAAAGTTGCGTGATCCACGTGTAGACAAACTCCACTGATTTGTCACTGCCTTTCTTGTGCTGATATATTCCTTAATATATGTTTATTCCTTGTATATGCTTTGTAGTATATATATTCTTGTTGTATCTCATACTTTGATATATAGAAAAACAATTACCTCTCGCATCTTTGAATCTTTTCATGGTATCAGAGCCCTCTGGTTCACACCAAACTTTTCCAATGGCCGACTCAAATTCCTCTGCCAATTCCTTCCAAACACCCAATATAACTCCCTTGATTTCCATAAAATTAGATGGAACAAATTACCTGCAATGGGTCTCTCAATTCTTGCCCATCTTGCGAAGCTATGACCTGTTGAGCATTGTTGATGGCTCAGAGGTGTGTCCTGACAAGCACACAATTGCTGGGGAAAAACAAGTTAAGAACCCAGATTATGTGCTTTGGTACAAAAAGGACCAACTTGCCTTGAGTTGGATAATTGCAACTCTCACTCCTAATGTCCTTTCCACTGTTTATGGACTGAACACATCTTGCCAAGTCTAGAATTCTTTGGCAACCAGATATGCTTCCCAATCGAAATCTCGCATCGCTCACTTAAAACGCCAATTGCAGACTCTGCGACAAGAATCTCGATCTTGCTTGGAGTATCTCCAATTGGCTAAGTCATGGGCAGATCAACTTGCTGCCGTGAATAAGCCAGTGGATGATGATGATCTGATTTCATACATAGTCAGTGGTCTAAATCCATCATTCAATGCCTTCATCACAACATTTCGCCTTGCAACCCGTGAAGCCTCCTGGACATATGTTGACTTCGAAGCTGAGTTGTTGAATCATGAAACTCTTCTCATAAATCAAGGCATCATGACTTCGACAGACTCAAGTAACTTTGCCTTGTACTCAAATAAACAACACCACAGAGACCGCAAACCAAAGTTCAATGGAGCACAGAAAACCAATGGCCCATCCAAGTCCCAATTGCCATTTCAAAACCAGAAATCAAACCACACCAATCTTCCAAAGCAGAGGCCAAATCTGTCTCCATCCTCACCCTTCAACTCCACTCGGTCACCTTGCCAAATATGTGGTAAATCAAATCACCAGGCACTTGACTGCTATCATCGAATGGACTACTTTTATCAAGGTCGACATCCTCCAACCCAATTGGCTGCTATGGTTGCTCAAAGCAACTCTCTGTTTGCAGAAGAAGAAGAACAACCGTGGTATGCAGATAGTGGAGCTAATCAACACATCACTGCTGATTTGGAGAACCTCAATCTATCACGAGAACCATATCAAGGTAGTGCTAATGTAGCTGTGGGCAATGGTTCTGGTCTTCCAATAGCTAATACTGGTTCTACCACTCTCACTACTCAAAATTCTACTTTTCAATTAAAAACTGTTCTTCATTGTCCTGATGTACCTGTTAACTTACTATCCATACAAAAATTTTGTGCGGAAAATGATTGCTTCTTTATTCTAACATCAACTTATTTTTTGGTGAAGGAAATTTGGACAGGTCAAGTTCTATTGCACGGGCACAGTAGAGATGGACTCTATCCCATTCCCTTGCACCACCTTTCCTTCCATAAATCTCGGGGTCTCAGTGCCTTCCTTGGAGTTCAAACTTCTACCTTGGTATGGCACCAACGGCTAGGCCATCCCACCATGTCTACAGTTCATCAACTCATTCACAAAAATAAGCTTCCAATAAGTGACTCAAATAATAAACAATCTTTTTGTGACTCATGTCAACTAGCTAAATGCAAACGTCTTCCTTTTTTCAATTCAGATAGAGTGTCTAGTCTTCCCCTTCAATTAGTGCATTCAGATGTATGGCAGTCACCAGTTGTCTCTCTTAGTGGTTGTCGCTATTATGTAATTTTCATTGATGATTATTCAAGATTTTCTTGGTTATTTCCCTTAAAATCCAAATCTGATGTTTACACTTGCTTCCTTAAGTTTAAATGTATGGTGGAAAACTTATTTTCTACAAAAATTAAGAGTCTACAATCTGATGGTGGTGGAGAGTATTCCTCCACTCACTTTAAAATTTTTTTGGCTCAAAGTGGCATTTTACATCGGATTTCCTGCCCACACACCTCTCAACAAAATGGTGTTGCCGAAAGAAAACATAGACATGTAATGGATACAGGTTTGGCCTTACTTGCACATTCGGGACTCCAAACAAAATATTGGGTTGATGCCTTTCTCACTACCATATATCTTATCAATCGCCTACCCACTCCCACTTTGTCTAACCAAACACCTTATTTTAAATTGTTTAACCATGCCCCTGACTACAATTTCTTGCGCACCTTTGGATGTGCATGCTTCCCTTTGATGAGACCATACAATCCTCACAAACTCACCTTTAGGAGTAACAAATGTATTTTTTTGGGTTATAGTTCAAATCACCATGGCTATCGATGTCTAGACCTCTCCACAAATAGAGTCTATATCTCTCGTGATGTGGTGTTTAATGAACAAGATTTTCCCGCCAAAAATGTGCCATCTCTCCGTCCTCATGCAGAGAACTCTTGCCTTGATGAATCACTTCTTCAACCTATGCCTCCACATCCAGGTATTTCTCTTTTTCCCCTAAACTCTCCTTCCTCCTCATCTCCTATGGACACCTCAACTTCCTCCCCACTACTATCTTCTCCATCTCCCTCCCATCACCAACACTTATCTCCACCTCAATCATCTTCTCCAAACTCCTTACTCTCCACCTCTAACAACCTTCCCCCCCCTAACCCACCTAAGACTTCTCAACCACCTATTCCCTCCACCCGAATGGTAACCCGTTCCATGACTGGTGCTTCCTGCCCTAAACACTTCCCAGACCATAAGCTCTATTACTCCACATACCACCCTCTTAAGGCCTTCCATGCCAACTCACTTCCTATAGAACCCACTACCTTTAACCAAGCTTTCAAACTCCCTGAATGGCGAGCTGCCATGGAGGTAGAATTTGGTGCCTTGTTAGCTAATGGAACCTGGTCCCTTTGTCCTCGACCACCCAACAGAAAAATTATTCGGAATAAATGGGTTTTCCGTCTTAAACAAAAGGCTGATGGTTCAATAGATCGCTATAAGGCGAGACTTGTTGCTAAAGGGTTTGATCAAGAGGATGGGGTTGATTACACTGAGACATTTGGCCCTGTTATCAAACCCACCACAATTCGTGTTATCCTTGCACTAGCTGTGCATTTTAATTGGTCTATTTGCCAATTGGATGTCTCAAATGCTTTTTTGCATGGCTCTCTTCTTGAAGAAGTATATATGGAACAGCCACGGGGATTTGTTGATCCTAAGCTTCCTCATCATGTCTGTCGGTTGCACAAGGCTTTATATGGGCTTAAGCAAGCCCCTCGTGCATGGTTCACTCGTCTTCGGCAATCTCTTATCCATCTGGGGTTCCTTGAATCATTGGTTGATGCCTCCTTGTTTACCTTTCATCATTCTACTGTTCACATTTATGTCCTTATATATGTTGATGATATATTGGTCACTGGCACTCATACATCACATATGTTGCACTTGATTAAGCATCTTCAATCTGACTTTCCATTGAAAGACTTGGGTGAGCTATCTTATTTTTTAGGTGTTCATGCAGTCCGAGATTCTCATGGTCTCCACTTGTCACAATCCAAGTACATTTCAGAGCTCCTCCATCGTGTTCGCATGGTTGGTGCTAAACCATCTTCCACCCCCACTGCCTCTGGTTCTAAACTCTCGCGTTTTGATGGTACACCTCTACCCAATGGCACTGAGTATAGGCAAATTGTTGGTGCTCTCCAGTATTGCACTCTTACACATCCTGACATTGCATTCTCAGTAAATCAATTATGTCAATTTATGCACTCACCTACATCTGATCATTGGACTGCTGCTAAACGGGTGTTGCGCTACTTAAAAGGGACCATAGATCATGGCTTGTCTTTCCCTAAAAGCTCCCTTAAGCTTCATGCCTTTTGTGACTCTGATTGGGCTGGCAATCCTGATGACCGACGCTCAACCACTGGTTTTGGCATCTTTCTTGGCCCTTGTCTTGTTTCCTGGAGTGCCAAGAAGCAACCCGTCGTGGCCCGTTCAAGTACAGAAGCTGAATATCGGGCCATGGCTATCACCACTGCTGACTTATATTGGATACGTATGCTTCTCAAAGATCTCCATGTCCCTCTGGTTTCACCTCCCACCTTATGGTGTGACAATGTTGGTGCATTGGCCCTTGCTTCAAACCCGGTTTTCCATGCCAGAACGAAACATATCGAGGTCGATTACCACTTCATTCGTGAAAAGGTTGTTAATAAAGATATGGTGATTCGCTTTATTTCGACTGACGATCAAGTTGCTGATATTTTTACAAAGGGTTTATCTACTCCACGCTTCTCCTTGTTACGGTCCAAGCTTCTGGTTGCGCCTTGTCCCATCAGCTTGCGGGGGGATGTTAAGGAAAGTATTTCCATTCATGACAGTGCTGATCTTGTGGGCAAGACAGCAACCTCATTTCCTAATATAATCGCAATAGCTGTTGCAGAAACCAAGTCAACAAGCACCTCTGTTTTGGAAAGCTAAAACAGAGGAAATCAATCAAAGTTGCGTGATCCACGTGTAGACAAACTCCACTGATTTGTCACTGCCTTTCTTGTGCTGATATATTCCTTAATATATGTTTATTCCTTGTATATGCTTTGTAGTATATATATTCTCGTTGTATCTCATACTTTGATATATAGAAAAACAATTACCTCTCGCATCTTTGAATCTTTTCATACCATGGGAGAACTGGATTGGTAATCAGACCAAGAATACTGAAAAGCAACACAAAAAAATGAAAGTAGTTCTTATTACTCTTTCGGGGCTTGCCGAAGAGGTAGTTCCTTACAAGGGATTACAAACTTAATTCCATTAACCAAAAAGGAGCCAAGTGACAGTAGTGAAAGCTTAATTCCATTATCCAAAAGGAGCCAAATCTGACCTCAGTGTTAGAAAAGTTTTTATGACTAAGCGCTACCTACTGCAAGCTCACAAACCTTCACTGGGCTATTCAAAAATTTCAATTCATGGTCTACATATTATGTGAGAATTCATGGGAAGCAACAAAAGGTAAATTACCATCTTAATAATGCATCATGATTACAGATTTCAACACAATTGCCGAAACTGCCTTGCACTTATTTAATAATTATGTATCTGCAAGGGCAGTACGGTTTGGAATCCTGTGGAGTTGCAGGATTGGCGCATTGGGAGCAGATACAACAGGGGAATTTGCTAAGTTTTTGATAGCACTTGAGGGAGAGGAGGGTGGGATGAAGTGTGTGAGAAGGAATGGTTTGTGATGCCTGCTGTAACTCTTGGGGCTTTCTGGAAAACAAGGAATGACTCGGTTTAATTAGAAAGTTGAAGATCCATATAGAGAGGAAAAATTATGAGTGGATACCACCTCAGAAACGCTGGCTGAAATTGAATGTTGATGCTGTGTTGGGATCTTGTAAAGCCTCTGTTGCAGCTGTGCTGAGGAATGAAGAGGGTAGTTTGCTGCAGTATGGCCCTTTAACGTGAGCTGTAGTTCACCAATGCTTTCTGAGGCAATCAGGAATGCAATTCATATCAGTAAAAGAACATGAGCTGATAGAGGAACAATTGAGAGCGATGCCCGAGTGGTAGTGCAAGATGCTAAGAAGCTCAATAGCAATGATGAGATTCATAGTTAGGCAAAGAACTACCTAAATTCTCTACTTATGACAAAGAAATCTGATCCAGTTATGTTAAGAAAATAAACATGGAGATTCATAGCAGAAACACATTGATACCTTTTAGCTGCGAAAAGCAAGGGTCCTAAACATGAAGTTCATGTACCACAGACTCAAAATCTGATGAAAGAAAACAGCTGTTAGATTAATGTATACAAAGAAAATTTGGCATTGAATGACACCCTCAGTTAAAAATTTAAAACTTACATTCACAATTTCCGATCCCTCATCCAAAACCAGCTTCTGCCATTCATTTTCTTCCTGCCTCAAGGAGCATCCTTCATGGAAAAACTTCAAACCACTCTCTGACCTACAAATGGCTTTTGAATTGATTGATTCAAATAAAGCTAATGCCAGACGCTTGTATAAGGGATATGGAGGAACTCCTTCAAAAGAATCTGCATAATGAATATGAACCATGAAGAGTTAACATCCTCCTTGAAAGAAATAAAGCATACATCTAAAATTCCAGTGCAAATTGCACTTTTTCCGTTAACTATGATGCAGTTTGCAAACTAAACTCTAACCTCAACAATGAGAAGGAACTATGGTCCAACTAGCACTTCCTTCTCTCATAATAATAGGGTGAGGTCATGGTTCAAGACCCATTAGGTGTGTGTAACTCACAACAATCCTCAACAGACTAGCTAAGGTGGGCATGCCTCGAGGTGGATAGGTAGAAGCGGATTCATTCATAATAAAGTAACTAAATTTTATGTTGTTTGTCAACCATCCACAACCCTCCTTGCTTTTTCAGTCTAAGCAATAGTTAGGTGCATGTCTAAATTGCCGCCAAGCAATATCACCTTATTTATCGGCAATAAACACTTTATCCTAAGGTAGTATAATTGCAATGTAATGAACCCGTTTGTTTGGCATTATTTTCATTTTGACCCTTAACGGTTCAAAATTTAGCCCTTCATATTTGATTCAATTTTTTTTTGTTTAGCCCAGCATGAGAATGAAAATTTTAAAATGTAACAAGCCAATAGAAAATTGAAACGAAAATTTGACAAAATGAGAAAATTGCATCTTATTTCTAGGAAGCACGAACACGGGTACGATACGGTGACACGAGCATTTTTTAAAAATTATAATATAAAACGGCCGGTACTACACGGGTATGGCATCCTAAATAAAGTGTCCGTGCATCCTCGTCTTATTTCTTCAATGCAAAAAAGCATTTATACAACTTGTAACCAACTTGTCCCAACTCCTGTAATATTACAACTAACTAATTAACTAACTTGACTCTTCTTGATTACAAGGCTAACTATGTGATTACAAGAATTAAACCTATAGTACATGTTTGGGGTTCACAATTTGATTAAAATTCTAATAACCTAGAAAAACAGCCAATCAGGAACTAAGTGTATTAAAAAAAAAAAAAAAAAAAAAAAAAAAAAAGGCATTGAATCCATCTAATGTTACCAGTGGTGGTCGTGTTGGGATCGAGTTTGAGGAGGTCGAAGCAGAAGGAGTTGGAGAGGCCTCAATCGAATTATAGGGTTTCGTTTATGTGAGACTCCGGAGTGTACTTCACCACCTTTCCATACACCATCTCAAGTTAACTGGAGACATTTCCGATACTTTGTTTTTTATTTTTAATATATTTTTTGGTTTTTCGTTGTTGCAGTGTGGTGGTGATTGTGAAAGTTTGAAAATTGGTTCAGAAGCAAAGTTTGAAATGTGGAAAAATATTGGTAATATCAGAGTTGGATGGTGAGGCCGAAATATGTTTGCCAATACCCGAGCTTTCCGATATGTTTTGCATCAACCAATATTTCAATTTTATATAAGTTCCAAGGCCAAAATGGCCAAATACCATCTCTGACAGAAATATTTGACAATATACAACTATTTGCAAAAATAATTAAGGATTTACCACTTTTTTTAAGCTCGAGTTTGCTATGTAGCTCAAGAACTTGAGTTCCATGAAAAATAACCACCAATTTTTTTATGTAACTTGAGTTCCATAAAAAATAGCATAGCAAACTAGAAGGCTATTTTTTCAAAGATATTGAGTTCCTGGAACGCGAGTTATATGGCAAACTAGAGTTTCATAAACTTGAGTTCCAAAAGAGTGGTATATCCATATATTTTTTCAAAATAGTGGTAGATTGCCAAATATATCGGCCAACAGTGGTATTTGACCATTTTGGCCTAGGTTCCAACTCTTGTTTTCATAGGTTAGCTTACTATGATTGGCCAAAGCCCAATGAGTATTATGCAAAAAGTGTGTGCACTGTTGTGTGCAACAATTTTCATTAAATAAAACATTGTAATGAATTCTTTTTAAAAAATGGTAAAATTTGGTTACAATTCTATTCAATATTTTTTTTTTAATTAGATTTAAATTTTAATAAATATACCATTATATAAAATTTTCTTCTTAAATTTGGTTACAAAGTTTTTGAAAAAACAAAGATCTATAGTTATATCATTAATCAAATATTTAAATTTCAGGTTTTTGTAGTCTAAAATTATGCATAAAAATTAAAATTTACAAATCAAATAGTAAATCACATTCGATTGACATGAAATTTAATATACATGTTAGGAACATAAAGAACGTGCAATCTAACTGTTATATTTTCAAAATATGTAGACATGATAATTATTTTTGGTGGAAGATGTAGCCATTGGTTATAACCAAGTTTGTAATCAAATTTTGTCATTCCAAAAATGGTTATATGTTGGGCACTTATTATTTTTTAAATGATATATATATATATATATATATATATATATATATAGAGAGAGAGAGAGAGAGAGAGAGAGAGAGAGAGAGAGAGAGAGAGAGAGAGAGAGAGAGAGAGAGAGTAAATTAGCTGTAAGAGCCCAAAAAAGGCTAAGCCCACTTAGAATAGTGGAGTTAGGTTTAGAAGACCCAATACAATTAATTTGTTAGAGTGTGGGCTTCCGAATTTAATTTTAATGCACTTTTATGGTCTAGTTGCTAGATTAATGGAGAAAAAGATGAACTCATTGTAAAAAGAGAAACTAAATATGGGATTAACACTATCTCGGATCTTGCCGAGGAGCAAATGTTCATATAAAGTTTCAAGTATCAAATATAGGGTTATACTACACAGTTCATATATGTGTTCTCTTTCAATTCTCCGTTTCCCCATTTGGAGGGGTTTCCTTTCCTTATATAGTCAATCAAATTGCATCCTAGCCCTAAACTTGTACAACAAGAGGCTTTATTTTGGATGTTTGTCCCATCAGGGCTTTACTGGAGGTGGTAGAGTGTGCTATGAGCTGTGTGATTATTGTTCAATGGTCATTTCTTCATTAATGTTGCTAGCTGAGTTGGTGTAGTGCATTGAATGCGGAGGTAATAGCTACTTTACCTAGATATTTCCCTTCTTCTTTATTTGCGTGTTTCTACCGTCTTCCTCAGTATCTTGTCCTTTGGTGCAAGTGGCTTGCTTAATGCTCCTTAAGGTAGGCTCACTCATCGGGCTCCTCGGGGAGTCGGCCTCCTCATCCTTCCTCCTTGGATTCTTATCCATGTGTTAGGTTAGAACTTAAGCATGGATGAGCCCTTTCATTCCATAGGCCCTATTCCGTACTCGGACCTTACCTCTCCCACAATAGGCATATGCATACGACATATGATCATTTTCTTTTGGTTATAAATTATAATTAACAAAATTAAGATGGAAAGATTAATTTTGAAAATTCTTAAACTTCATTATTTGAGTGTAAATTAATTTTTATTATACTTGTGATTTTAACTCACCCAAAGGCAATTATCTAACTTCAAGAAAATAGTTATAGGTTTGGTAGTACTTAGGGTCTGTTTGGATAACGCTTATTTTGCTAAAATTGAAAACTTATTGCTGAAAGTACTGCAGATAAAAGTAAAAGTTAGTTGAAATAATACAGTGAGACAATGAATGGTATCGAAAAGTACAGTAGGGTCCATGAATAATAGTAAAAATAAGCTGAATAGTAAAATAATTTTAATTTTTCATTCTTATCCAAACACATTCTTAATAGGATTTTTATGTGAAATACACAAATTAATAATGTCAGTAGGAAAAAAGCCTACATTAACAAGCTTATTAGAAGTGATATACACTCGAATTGATAATAAATATTTTATAAATTTATGAGCATAAAGCCTTTAACAAACCTACATATTGATTATAGATTGTTTTGATAAAGAGATCATACTCTGGGTTTTTATGTTTGATTGTGCATGTCCTCCATTTGAAATATTTCTCTCTATTTATACTTAAGGCTTCGATAGTAAACATTTTCTTTTTTGCCAAGTGTCATGCACTTATTTGGATAAAACTACTCGAGATAACTGCTAGTCTTTAGTTTCCAATGGATTGGCGTCATTTGTCTCTCTTAAGGGCTTCAATTTCTTGTTTTGCTTGTTTGTTTCTTTTTTTATATATTTTTGTTACTAATAGCTGAGAGTTCAATCTCTTGTTAATTCACTAATGACATAGCAGTCTTGTTGGCAATGCTTTACACATGGCTCTCTACTATCTTGCCATGTGTGCAATATTGGCCTAACACTCATGACTTAATAATAAAAAACTAACAAAGACTCAAGGGAGTGTTTTTGCATCTTGGTTTTCTTTGAAGTTTAAGGGCATGTTTGGTTGGGGTATTTAAATAACATTTTTTTGTTATTTAAACAACACAATACGTATTTTCACAATATTTTTTCACTCACACGTATTTCTAAAAAACTTAAACAACATTAGTAGAACAACATTACCAAACGAGACCTAAAGTACTAGCGACAGGATTGGTGTTATGCAAAGAGGAGTAGTTGAAATATTTAAGAAGGGCATCAAAAAAATTAATAAAGTGTAACCTTGAAAAAGTAGAGGTGTTGAAAGTGAATTATCCCAATGTAGATGATAAAGTAATATTTTCTTAGTTTTGGGGAAAAACAAATCGTGATTTCAAGGGTAAAGTTCAATCTCTTCTCCTAATCTATGAAGCACGGGTGCGTTTCCGAATTCGGGTGCAGGTGTGGGTGCGGGTGTGGGTGTGGGTGCGGGTGTGGGTACGGGTGCGGGTGTGGGTACAGGTGCGAGACTTAGCAATTTTTAAAAAATTAGGGTGCGAGTGTGACGATTAAAAAATTATTAAAAATATTTTTATTTATATTTTCTATATATTGCTAAGCATACTTTTTTACATTATATAAACATATACCAAATTTAAGAGAAATAGTAGATAATAACTAATGATGTTGACTTTGAACCAAGCACAGCAGTCCAATATGAACCAAGCACAGTTGACTCTGAATTGTTACAAGATCTTACTTAGCAAGGGCCAATGCCATTCTTCATTCCTCAACACATTATCCACTTTGGCATCAAAACAACTTGCTGCATCATATATTATTCGATGCCCAAATGTTTGACAGAGAGTACCAAACAGCATAGAGCTGAGAGGTAGACAGAAAAGGGCTGAGCAAAACAAATGACTAACAAATGACTAAGAGAGTTTAAGTTGAAACGGTGCGTTTTGCACCCTTTTTTTTTTACTTGAATTTCGGCCTGTATCAGCCGTATTGGCACCGGTACGGCTTGAATCGGCAGTTTCAGCCCATACAACCCAAATCGGCATGAATTTGCTTGAGTCAGAGCATATCAAGAAATGAAAAAAAAAAAAAAAAAAAGGCAACGCGGTATCGATGCGCAAGCAGCGGCGTCGCCCGCTGCACGCCACGTCGGGCCGTAGTTGACAGTCCAAAACCAACATAAACCCACAAGGCCAAATCCAATGAGCTTCAATCCTAGAACACTTACTCAAGTGGAGCAGCCCATCAACGCTGCTAATTCCAATTCTGGGTATGTTTCTAAAACGCAATAATTCCGTTTTGTGTGTGTGTGTGTGTGTGTTTTTTTTTTTGGTGACTGAGAATCATATACAAGACCTGGCATTTTGTCATTTGTTTGATATTGTTTTCTGGAAAAATTTACCTTTAAACGAGCTTAGAAATATCTTGCTTCAATCCACTGCGTGTAGTTTTAATCACGTGACTATTTTTTTATTTAACGAGTTGTATGACTTATTTCAATAATACACGTGGATATGAAGTTCATAAATCGACGAATACATAATGAGTTGGAAGAGATCCAAAGAGAGTAAAAGAAAACTGTCCTTTTCTCATCCACTTGTTTTTGCTTTCCCTCTAATTTTTTTTTTTTTTTTTGGGGGTTAAGAATTTGCCAATTTGGATAAGGCTCTTTGTGATATAAAATAGTTGGTATTTTATTGATCAAAATAATACAAAACAAACACTGCTCAACATTCTCCTTAACACTGGATAAACTTATTTCAACAGGCTTATTTTGCTTTAAAAAAAAAAACTTGTATCTAGAAAAATGAGAATTCAGAAAGCTAACCTAGAAAAAATCAAAATTCCCCTTGCTCATCCAAATAGAAACTTACTACTAGATCAAGATGTAAAGGTTGTACTTATATATATACATCATATTATTTTCTCTCTTTTGCGTGGAAAACAGATAGTACAACTTTAGATAGAGCAGAATGGAAGAAAATAATACATGTGACCAACCTTAACTAATTTGCCAAGAATCCATATCCGACTCCAAGATTTTGGGACTACGACTTTGTTTGTTGTTTTTGTTGCATGATAAACATATCTATGCTCCAGTTTTTCAGAAATTTTATTCATTATTGTCAATGGCACCATAATATGCAAGCAGAGTGTAACTTGTTTCTATACTTTCAAGTTCATTAATCATTTTGCGGCACATTATCTTCATCTCCCTCTGAATTTTGGCCTACTAGGTCAGCTGCTATTTGTAGTAATGAATGTCTAAATCCAAAGTGCTCCTCAAAACTAACAAGACTCAAATTTTGACTGTTGATGTTCAATAGTCTGTCAGGACAGGGCAAGCTTTCTCTTCAGTTCTAGAGTATAGTCACAAAAAATCAGATGGACAACTCTGATATCTCTGAGCGGTTGGAGAACAGTAGAGCATAGATGAGCAGTATGTATAACAGTAGCCAGTCATCCAACCCTAGTAGAGAAGATAAGAACCAGGTGTACACCGGATCACTTCCTCCAGATGTGATCCCTGTGAATCAAAGAGATCCAAACAGTGACCTAAGAACTGCACAAACATTTAGGCTCCCTACACTCCCTAATTTAATAAGATTCCGAGTTTGGATGCTCTAGTAGTATCTAAAGATGATTTCTTAGATAATGAATGGGCTGACAAACCTGTTGTTAGACTGACAACATTAACAGATCAACAAAATGTAATTCTTGTTTTAGCATCCCATTTGAGTGCTCTAGGAGTAGGATCCACTGAAAGAATGTTTAAAGCCACAGATCCACATAGTAAACCATCTGATCCACATAGTGACTTTGAAGATGTCCTAGTACCCACAAGAGAATCAATTCAAGCATCAAAGCGTGGATATGTAGTTCAGAATGCCAAAGCATTCTCATTCTTAGCTGCATCAATGCTCCGATTGTTCACACGATCCCGTGAAAGCTATTGCCCAGCTTGGAATCACATTGTCAATGGATTTAAAACTTTTTATGGTCGTCATTGTCCTGTTACTGACATTGTTCCTAAAGCAGAGGTGATCAAGGCCATCCATGTAAATTGTTCTTTTGATAAAGTATTCAAAGCTACATTATACAGATTGTTATATATGTCTTAACTCAAAGCCCAGCTATGATAGTCTTAAGGGATTTCTGTACTATAACCATCTGTCTCACAATGGTATGCATATCGTTCCGATATTCTATAGGGCCTGTAGGCTCTGTGATGCTTTAAATTGCAATCCTGATGTTTTGTTAAAGGCTATACGGGCCCCACAATTTGACCGGCTTATTCAAGCTCTGGTGAAAATTCTTGGATACATGACTGAAAAAGTAGGTCAACATGAGTGGCAGATATGGAAATATGGGAGAGGTTTCGATGAAAATTTCATGTCTGTATTACAGACAAAAGCATGTCCTAAATTGGTAATGATGTTAGCTGCTGCTCTTCAACAAGAAAGACCCGAAGGAGCAGAGAATATTCTAAAAATCAAACAACTTGAAGAATTGAGTGAGGAAAATTAAAAAAAAAAAAAAAAATGTATTATGGTCAGTGGCAGCTTCAGGAATGTTTATCAGGGTGTTCCTGGTAGGAACAAACTCAGGATTTAAACTTAAGGGAGGCCCGAAGCAAAAGGGTCAATTTCATGCTAGGGTCATTTAAGTTTAGTTAAGAAGAAAAAAAAATGATATATTTGGGTACCAATCAATCCTAACGTACCTTTTAGAGTTATCACTTTATATTTATTATATTTAATTTGTTTATAAATTAGAACCCCACTTTTTTTTTTTTAAGAGCTTTTAAAAAATGTAAATTCATATAATCTATTTTTAAGCCATAAATTAATATATGTAGTGTGTGTTTGACATGACTTGATTTTGTCAGTTTATTTTACTATTTAATTTATTTTTGCTACTATTTATGGGTCTTCTTATACTTTTTAGTATTATTTATAGGTCTCACTGTATTATTTCAACTAACTTTTATCTTTACCTACAATATTTTTAACAAAAAATTTTCAATTTCAACCAAATAAACAATCTCAATTAAACGTCTAACTTAATAATATATTGCACAAGATACATTTTGATTTCTATCACCACTCATTAATACGAAAAACAAAATAGATAAAAGGTAGGAAAAAGAAAGATATGGAGAAGTGAATCCCACGTGTAGAGTAGATGGACTTTGGACAAAATACAATAGTAAAAATTACATGCGTGTCTGACATTTTTGACCAAAAGTTTAAAAGTAGATATAGGGAAAGTAAAGAACCTCTTGAGAAAACAAAGAGACAGTGGGCTTGTGGAGAAATCGAAGTAGAAGAAAGAAAATAGTGGAGGAGGATTTCAGCAAACTGGTGGAGAAATCTAAGCCAAAGAAGAAGAAGAAAATAGAGGAGGATTTTTGTTGTTCAAACAGCAAACAACATCAACCATAACAATATGACAGTCCAGGCAAGAAGAACTGAAGAAGCATAAAGGATTCAAGTAAAAAAGGACAGCTTTTGGAGGAAGAATAAGAGTTGAGAGAGAGAAACTGAGGGAGAGAAATTTAAATAGGTAAAATTGGGAATTTGTGATTTCTGTTTTGTTATTTTAGGTTTGTGGTATGATTATATTATGTATTTTTTTTGTTTAGACCGAAATTTTTTTCTATTTGAAGTATTTTTTTGTTACGGGTTGTTGCTACTATTGTGATCTCTTTGGGCTGATTTGATGAAATTTTGATGATGGGGGCCTAGATTCTGAAGAGAGGGGAGCCAAAGTTGTATGTGAGTATCTACCTTGAGGGTGTTCCTAATTATTTTTTAAGGGCAGATAAATTAAAAAATTTAAATTATCATATATAATTTTTTTTTTTTCAAGTCAGGGTGTTCCTGGGAACACCCTGGCTTGAACGTGGCGCCGCCACTGATTATGGTTGCAGAAGTTGTGAGAAAGATGATTAAATCCTCACACAAACAAACAGCCTGATTCATCCTCTGCAAAGTTATTGACCTTCATATATCTTCCATGGACAACTTTTTTCTTTTCCTTCTATGCAAGGATTTTCTGCTTTTATCTAAGTAAGATAATACATCCTAAGTTCAGATGCCTGTATCAAGTAGGCACTTGTTTTCCTCCATGGAGGACATCCTAGACTTACGTAATTTGACTAATTTCAGTTTTAACTATTGTGACTCTCTAGTACATAACCTGCGTACAGTCGGCCTCAGATTTGTTTGATCTTTAAAAATAAAAATATTTACCTATATATATTTATATGTTTTTTTTTTTTTTTTGGTTAAAAGGAAACTTCATTAACAAAACTAATAGGCCTCTAAAATAGAGGTTACAAAGCAATCGTACATCATTCCAGCCGCATCAAGACTGAGCAGAAAAGTTACATCAGAAGGGGGAAGGGGCAAGATAAATTATAAAATCCTACCTAAGGAGAGCACCTCGTCTAGCAAGGGCGTCAGCACATTTATTCACCTCTATAACAATGTATAATCCCAACTAGGGGAATGTCTTTCAAAAATTTCCTACAATCAGCCACCAAAACATCAATACCATTAGGATGATATAGTTCCTTCTTCATCAGATCCACAACCAATTTTGAGTCAAGTTCAATTTCAACAGCTGGAAGTTTAAGAGTAATACACAAGCAAATGCCATCTCGAAGGGCCCAAAGTTCTGCTGCAACACTTGTTGTAGACCCGATTGCTCGTGCAAATCTCTTGACCCATTCGCCCTTATCATTTGGAATTAAACCACCTCCACCAGCCAGACCAGGGTCCCCCAATGAAGATCCATCTGTATTCAACTTGAACTAGCTAAGAGGAGGTTGGTGCCAACGAACCTGAATTTTTGTTTTAGCTCTTATCTGCTTCCCATTGATTCCTAGATGAAGAAATTCCGCTGCTTTGGCTACGACTTCAGCTTTGGAATCCTTTTGGAGTTGAGGTCTTAAGACAGTGTTGTTGCGGTGAAGCCAGATAGTCCATAGAGCGAAAGGAAAGAGGATACCCCACTCCATACTCGAAGAGCTGCTGGACTTGGAGCTTTGATAGTTAAGCTTCAGCCACTCCACCACGTTAGTATCATAAAAAAAGCTTCTCTTGATGGGTGGAGAAAAAGAGTTCCAATACCTTTGTGCCATGGGGCAGTCTCTTAAGGTATGAATAATAGTTTCAGGAGCATTATTGCATATAGGACAAAGAAAAGGAACATCCATACCTCTCTTTGCAAGAATGGCCTGGACTGGTATACTGTGATGACAACATTGGGAGAGAAGGTGCTTTATCTTCAGAAGGGATTGCACTTTCCACACCCAATCTCCTCTGAATATTTGATTCGCCGTATCGTTGCCATCCAAATTTGCAAGTCGATAGGTCTCCTTTAACTTGAACTCGCCATTGGGAGAAGAGAACCAAGAGAGCCGATCCTCGCTATGGTTTGAGAAAGGGATATGTGTTGCTTATTTCCAAAAGAATTGAGGCAGGGAGATCAAAGGATAATCCCTTCCAATTCCATCCAAGGAAGCTAGCAATGTCCATCACCTTAAGATTCTCTTCACCTCTGTTCAAAGGTCCAGAAAATAGACTTCTCCAAGGACCTTTGTTCAGCCACTTATCGAACCAGAGAGATAAGGAGCTGTCCTTCCCTGCTATCCACTTGGAACCTTTAAAAAAAATTTCCTCGCCTTTTCTAATACCAGCCCAAGTCGCTGAGCACGAAGTAAGGGTTGTTGCACTTCTAAAACTTCTACAATGAGCTCGGTATTTGTTAGACAACACTCTTACCCATACGGAGGATTTTTCCGAGTGGAACCTCCAATTAAGCTTCGCAAGAAGGACAGTATTATTCGGCTTGGCTGCTTGAATACTTAGGCCACCTTTGCTGTTGTGATTTTGTTCCAGCCAATAAGATGGACCTTTTTCTTGTTTTCAGATGAACCCCAGATAAAATTTCTGTTCAGCTTATCTATTCCCCAAAGAATTTTTGGAGGCAGAGCAGTGCACTGCATCACATAGTTAGGAATCATGGAGGTAACCGATTGTGTAAAAACGACTCTACTCGCAGGAGGTAAAAGGTTGTTTTTCTAGCCTGGCAGCTTGCTCTGAATACGGTCCAAAATAAAACCAAAATCTTGCTGAGAACCATTATGTTTAATGGGAAATCCTAAGTATTTTCCAAGGGAGGGGGTAGACCTGAATCCCAGCACATCACCTAGCTCAATCCTTGTATTCTGGTCTACATTGGAAGAGAAAAAGACACGAGACTTCTCGCCACTAATTTTTTGCCCCGAAATCTTACAAAAGGAGTCCAAAACTTCCTTAATGGCAACACAATTTTTCCAGTCAGCTTTGGCGAACAACATGAGGTCATCGGCAAAAAATACGTGTGAGAAACTTGAACCCCCTTGTGAAGCTTTTATTGGATTCCAAAGATTCTCCCGACATTTACCCTCAATCAAAGCCCCGAGGACTTCCGTACATAAGATGAATAGGTAAGGCGATAGAGGGTCACCTTGACATAGCCCTCTAGAAGGTTGAAAGGCATCTAGGGCCCCCCCATTAAACAGAATAGAGATAGAGGTGAAGGTGACGCAGCTCATGATTAGAGAAATCAAATGATTAGGAAAGTTGAAAAGTTTCAAAGTATCTCTAATGAAACTCTATTCAAGGCGATCATAAGCCTTCTCCACATCAAGTTTTATAGCCATAACACCTGTTCTTCCTTTTTTCTTTGATATTGCGTTCATTAAATCTTGGACTATAATTGCATTATTCAAGCCCTTCCTCCCTAGGAAAAACGTTGTTTGGAGCGAAGAAATTAAATCAGACAACAAGGGGTGGATTCGGTTAACAATAATCTTGGTCACTAGAAAAAATTAAATTAGACAACAAGGGGTGGATCCGGTTAACAATAATCTTGGTCACTATCTTGTGGATTGTATTACACAAGCTAATTGGATGGTAATTGGACAAAGAATCAGGGCTTCTACATTTAGGAATGAGGGTAATGAGGGTTTGGTTAATATAGCCTCGGATTACCCCTGAAGAGAAAACCCTTTTAACCTCCTCTTTTACAGAGTCTCCAACAATCAGCCAGAAATGCTGGAAAAACCCTGCATGGAGACCATTTGGGCCGGAAGCTTTAAAGGGTTTTAGCGCCCAAAGACCCTCAAAGATCTCCCTGTTAGTGATCGGAGCTTTCAAACTAAGCTTAGCTTCTGTATTAAGGCGAGTATTCCAAACAGGAGGGTCCCATGCAGCCAGGAAAGAGCTGACCTGACTCAAGGTGAAGAGATCCAAGAAAACTTGCCTGATAAAATCCGCAATCTTTATTCCCCCATTCAACCAATTGCCCATTCCGTCCTTCATACCAGTGTTGTTAAAAGCGCGCTTAAGCGCAAAGCGCAGAGCGCGAAGCCCTTGGGGCTTTTTCCCTCTAAAGCGAAGCGCCCTCACAAAAGCGCATTTTTTTGAGCTTTTTTATTAAGCGCAAAGCGCGCTTTTTTGAGCTTTTTGTAAATTTTTTTTTTTTTTTTTAAATCCTGGTTTGAATTTTAGCCATTAGATCTAAATATGTTTGATATAAGCCATTGATTTAATATATAAAAACTAATAATGTGGTGTGCTTCCATACACCTAAGCCTATATCTTTAGATATTTTTAAACTTTTAACCATAACCACACAAACAAACACTAAATCAGACACTCACAAAGATAACATTACTTAACATTCTAGTATTTTTTAGCCTTTGCCTTCTTGGTTCTATACTTCTATTTTGATTCAACTATGTTTTATAATCATGGCCATCAAATATCATGGTTGCATATATTTTGTAAAGCACAATAGAATTATATAAATGTTATATAAATTATTTAAAATGTTTTACTGTAATTTATATGATTAATTGATCACTTGATTGTTGTATTGATCATTAATAATTTTTTTTTAATTTATTAAATTTTTTTTAAATGTGCGCTTCACTTCGATCAGGCGTGCGCTTGCACTTTGCGCTTTGCGCCTAGGCACCAAGAGGCCTTTGCGCTTAAGTGCGCTCAGCGCTTTTAACAACACTGCTTCATACAAATAATTCTATTCCGTTTCCGGCACATAAGAGTTGAAGTATGATAGAAAGAAGTATTTCTATCACCCTCCACCAACCAAAGAATCCGAGCCTTCATAGCTCAGAATTCTTCCACGATTGTTGCCACCTTAGCATATTAAAATCTCAACTTCCTTTCCAGATCAACCAAGAAAGAATAGGGTCTTAGAAACATACTTTCTTGAATTCCTTTAAGTCTGGCTAGGATCCTTCTCTTCCTAAGTTGCCAAAATGATTTTTGTTCCAGCTTCGAGCCTTGGAAGAGAAATTCGACAAAGCTTGATGCAAAGAGGGAGTATTATTCCAAGCTTCGCTTACCAGCCCCGAAAAACTTGGATTTGAAAGCCACATAGGTTGGAAACGAAAGGGCTTGGGGAATTGAAGACCCCTTCCTTCTCAAAACATAATTTAATAGGGCAGTGATCTGAGTGAGATTTTTCCAGATGAAGAACGTCTGCTTCAGAAAATTGGGAATTCCATTCGGCATTCACAAAGACTTTGTCTATTCGCCCTTGAACCAATTGCGAAAGCGGATGATGGTTGGACCAGGTAAAGCGAGGCCCCGAATAACCAATGCCTATCATTCTACAATTGTTCAAGCAATCCTGGAAGCGAAGAGCTCTACTTATGTTAACCGAACATCCACCAAACTTGTCCTCCCCCATTAGCACTTCATTAATATCACCTGCTATCTCCCAGGGCATGTAAAGACGGTTCGCCATAGACTCAAGATTTTCCCAAAGCAGCCGTCTCTCAGCATACCTCGGGCTAGCATAAATGGCTGAGAGAAGCCAGGGGGGCTTCGTTGTGGGCGTGACAATCACATGAACTTCTTGCTCAGTGGAAGCTAGCTCAGCAATTTCAACTTGGTTAAGAGTCCCAAAGAACCCACAATCCTCCAGACAGGCCAATTGAGTTCGCAAAAATTGCTCTATCAAGATTTATTCTATCTGAGATCCTCTCAACTCTCACACCACTAACTTTGGTCTCACCAATGACCATAATAGTAGGGGAATGCATTTGAATCAGATTATTAACAACATCACAGAAGGAGGGGTTTAGGGCCCCTCTACAATTCCAAATTAGCATATTCATAATTAAATTACAAAGGAAGGAACAATTAGAATAACTAGCAAGGGGGCAAAAGAACATCACCTCCTTGGTCGACTTGCATACCTGCCTCCGCTGAATCCACCGCATCATTTGAGCTAGACCCATTACGCTCCAACAATTGAACTTGATCCTCCAGGGAACATTCCTCTCCTTCCTCAACTGGCTTCCCCAAATTCTTAGCTCGAAGGGAAGGATCAATACTCTTGAGTAACCCTCTGGGAATTTCAAGAGTTTCAGTCTCCATACTACATCTGGAATTGCCTTCACTAGAGGAGTGGCCATTGGAAATTACAAACAAGGGCAGCCGCACTAGTGTTTGACGGGATTGGGATTGCTTATCATGATTCTTGTCACCGTTCTTGACCCCGGAGTAAACGCTTCTCATCTCTATCTCACTCACGGAGTCCCTAACTTCCCGGTCACCATCAACGGGTTTTGATTCTGGACTGGTTGGCGAGGGTTGCTTCAAATGAGACCCTCCAGCTTTAAACCCTTCAAAGCTCAACTCTGGGTTTGAATCACCCGAAGTTTTCATCGCAAAACTGTGGATTGATTTTACCTCAAACGGCTTAGAATTAGTTGATCTCCACTCAAAGGAAGGATTTTGGCGTGTAAATATCTGTCCGGACTGACCTTTCTGAGTTGATAAGGCTCTTCGACTCTTTCCTGTGGTTTTGGTCTGGCTTGAGATCTTCTCCGAATGCGACACGTCATGCCCTTTGACAGCTATTTAAGATTTCAGATCTTTTACTGCATCTAGGCCTGCTGTAGGAAACCCCATTGCTGGGCTCGATGTGCTGATAGGCCCAGCCTTGCTATGGTCAACATAACCGGATTGGGTTGGAGTTTCAAAGTCTTTATCTCCCTTTTTCCAGATTTCCTTTTACGTGCAACAATAACCTAAGGTCCAAAAGGAGCTTCGTTAGGTCCAGCTTTCTCACTTGTCTTTTCCTGTGCCCTTTGATTCTTTGTTCCGGCATCTTTCTCCAACCTGTCATCTTTCTATGGTTGCACCGATTGCTGTATTTTGCACGGACAACCTTCAGCTTTATGCCCCACCTTTCCATAGGCAAAGCAAAGAGATTGAATGCCTTCGTATTGAACCATTTGCCTAATCCCACCAACTCTGATAGTCTTAACTATAGGTTCATCAAGATTTACTTGGACACAGAGTCGCGCAAACTGCCCTAGCCTCCATCGCTACGTGATTGTCTACTTTAAGGACCGGACCAATGGCTCTACCGATATCCCTGATGACTGAATCTTCGTAATATTCTATGGGTAGTTCCGGTAAGCGAATCCAAACGGCGACCACGGAAAGATTGCCGACGACGGTATGAAGTTGGGTTCCCAACGTCTGATGGAAAGGTAATGTCCACTCACAGACCATGGGCCATTCTTCAAAACTCTTGAGTGATCCTCCATTTGTGAAAACTTGATGAGGAAGAAATCATGGCCGAGTCTGACACAGTCCATCTCCCCCACAGGCTTCCAAAGGCTTGTTAGATGAGAGACTAGATAATGATAACCTATCGTTTTGCCGAAAACCTTAACAATAAGAGCATTGTTCCAGGCAGCTCGGATTCTTGATTTCCTTGCACCAGATAATCTTACTACCACCCCCCTAGGAGGCAAGTCTTCTTCTTCATGGTCAGACTCCACTTTAGACTCCATGTTAATATTAAAAGCAAAAGCTTGCTCATATGCACCAGGGATAAGTCCTAGAAGCTTTTCTTTGAATGAACCTCCAACCCCCCTGGAGTCCGGAGTGAGTGCTTTAGTGGAGCTTTTGTCTCGGAGATTCTCCTTAACTTTCTTCGTACTCCTCTGCAATTCCTCGTCTTCTTCCCTAGACCTGACGGCGGACTCACTTGTCATTGCTCTACATTTTATATATATTTATATGTAAAAGCATAGCTCCTCTTGACTGAACATATATAAAATTTTCATAGACATCCTAATACATTCACTTTCTAGTAGGTCAATCTCGGTGTATTGACCACGATGTGATTAAACGATGTGTCAAGTCAAAATCAATAAGAACCAGGGTGGTAAATGAGTCGTATATAAATAACTCAAGGCTAGCTTGGAAAAAAAATTGTTTATGTTCATTTGTTTAACAAACAAGTTAAGTTTAATTTCAAATCCAAGTTTAGGCTCGATTGTTAAACGAATCAAGCTCCAACGTAATAATATGTTTGTGAAAAAGCTAGTAAACATGGGATTCAGTTTAACTATATATAATATTATATATTTATATGTATATGTCTAATAATGTACTGAATTAGACTTGAGATTGTAAGTTTGTTCATACGATATCACATTATTATTTTGTAGTTTATTGATGATATAATCGGTCACTTTGTAGTAAAAATTATAATTTTTGTAAATCCATGAATGAAAATTATTTTATCTAAAATATTAGCATAGCTTTTTGAAGGGACAATTTTTGTTGTTGTTGTGATTTTACTATATAACATGTAGTTTTGTTCGGTAATTAACTCAAGTTTGGCTTGTGTTAAAATAAATTTAAATGAACAATCCTGAATTTTTAATATTTGGCTCATTTATATCCCCTAATAAGCATGGTTTTCAGACCCGGACCGTTCATTGAACCGTAAAAGAGAGAAGTTCAAGGTTTTTGAGGTCGAACCGAGGTCGAACCGGGGTCGAACCGTGATGACGTCATAATTAATTTAATAATTATTTAAATTATAAATAAATATATTTAATAAACTAAAATTGAAAATTTAACTAAAATAATCCAAAACAAATATAGATAGTATTTTTTATAACATAACTTTCATAATACAAATAAGAATTATTAAATTCTAAAAAAACATAAATAACTATTGAGTTTTTAAATTATTTTTAAGTCATAACAAAGTACACTTTAGTATCCAATCATTTTTATTTTATAAAACTGGATAAAATAATTAAGAGGCAAATTAATTTATTTGCTCATGCCCAAGCCCATTTGAGTGCGGATAGGTTTTTTTCTCAACTCTCCAAGCCATTTGAATGGTCAATATTCACCACTTATTATGAATTTAAAAAAAAATCAAAATCAAAATCTGCAGCTATTTAAATAGTCAATGTTTATGCATTTAAAAATGGTTAAAGTTAAATATATAACAAAACCAAAGTAGGAAGTGGTTGACTGCAATAAAGCACGCAGTAAATGTTCAGCACTAAAGAATTTTACAATATTTTTAGCAATACTTTTACAATAAAATTGATTTGAAAAGTTGTTACTAATTCTAATTTGAACTAATCATTAAAATTATTTTTTTACTTATCAATATTAATAAATAATTATCTTTTACTTAAAATTTATTGTGAAATATTGTGAAAATATTGCGGTAAATTATGAGTTTTTATCCTTTTCCTTTGTTTCCTTGCATTTACACAGACCACACGTTTTTTTCTTTTTATTTTTTTTTTCTCTTGCTTTTTATCCTTCACACGTTTCCCCAATCCCCAATGCCCATCCCATCCCCGTAACCACTTCTCTCAAGTCTTGTCTCTCATCTAATCTGACTCCTCTTTTCTCTTCTTTTCTTCTTTGACTTTTCTTTCTTCATCTTTACTCCTCCTTCTCATTCTTTTTCCTTCTCTTTTGCTCTCAGAGTCACACAAAATTTCCGGTGGAGAACAAAGCCAGTGGAGATCAAGGTGCACGCCGGTGGAGATCGACTAGGTCAGATCGGATTGTTCGTCCGCCGCCCCACCGCCGTTCATCCTCCTCCCCACCACCGACTGGGTCAGATCGAATTCTTCTTCTTCTTTTTTTTTTTTTTTTAATATTTGGTTGTTCTGTTCCAAATTTATTGTAAGAACTAGATTTTGTTTTGTGGGATCTGATTTCTATTAAATTTGTTGTTCAATCTGATTTCTTTTTTTCTTTTTCTGTTTGGAATCTTTGGATTTTGTCCGACCGTGAGAACCGTTCACGGTTCACAGACCCGTGAGGTCCGACCGCGGTTCGCACGGGTCCCTGCATTTTTCACATTGAGCGGTTCTTGAGGCTTAAAGAACCCTAAAAATGAGCGGTTTGAGGTTTTTCCGGTCGGACCGTACGGTCCGGTCCGGGTTTCAAAACTATGCTAATAAGGACACCATTGGAGGGTAAATGGTATTTGTATACTTTTATTATTTTATGTTAGTAATATATAGAGACGGCAGCCACACTTACGCTCTAGTACACTGCATTTAGATCTCTCTCTCTCTCTCTCTCTCTCTCTGTGCGTCTCTCTTGATGAATAAGTAATTGGGTAAATTCCACAAACCTACCCTGAGGTTTGTGATAATACCCAATTAGGTCCACAACATTCTAAAACCTACTAATTTAGGCCTCAAAAGACAATTTTGCCCCCACCTTTCTTTCTCTTTCTCTAATCTATCTCTGCTCTTCTCTCTCTCTCTCTCTCTCTCTCAAAACCCACCGCCCAACAAATCCATACCACCCACAGCCACTGTCTCCGTTAATCTCCTCTCTCTTTTCTCGGAGTTCTCTCTCAGATCTCTCTCTGAATTCAAATAAAAAAAAAATACCCATTTCAAAAACCTATCTTCTTTGACTCAAACCCTAAAATCCCAAACTTTTAACAATGGCTACCACGACGACGTCCAGCATCAACACCGGCGGCGAAGACCAAGTCCTCACCATGGCTTAGCAAATCGTGAACAGTTTGAATAGCACGTCGAAGGAGGTTCGACAGGACATGCTGTTGATTTTGTCGAGCTTTGATAATCGGCTCTCGAATATCACGAGTTTGATTGGCGGCGACGATGCATCGAAGAGCAAGGAGGACCGGTTCGCTCTGGCCGAGATTTTGCGATGGAATCTGAGCTCAGAAGGTTCGAGGAGGTCTTTGAATTGGGAGGTCTCTGGTGACGAGGCAGACGAGTATTTGTCAACTATTGACAAGATTTTGAATCTGATGGACGAGTTGCCGGTGAGGTTTGATTCGGAGATTATGGATTAGGCTTAATCAGCGATTCTGTGGGTGATATAGGTTTGTTGGGCGGTGGGTTTTGAGAGAGAGAAAGCGGAGAGAGAAGGGAGAGAGAGGAGTGGAGACAAATTAGAGAAAGAGAAAGAAAGGTGGGGGCAAAATTGTCTTTTGAGGACTAAATTGGTAGGTTTGAGAATGTTGTGGACCTAATTGGTATTATCACAAACCTCAGGGTAGGTTTGTGGAATTTACCCTAAGTAATTTTATTGAACAAAAAACACTTGAATTACAACTTCAAAAAATCAGGATACCCTGCTGCTAAATCAACACTAGAAGACACCTAACATAGTACATTCCCCTACTACAAACACATTCGCCTACCTGCTGTAACAAGCAGGCCCTCACCCTTATACCAGGTGCAAAGAAACCGAGCCTACAAACATGGTATTTGATAAGGGTAATTTTGTAAGATGACTCAAAGTAATAAATCTCGTTTGCTGACTAGATTCTGACCTTGTATGCTGACGACCTTGTATGCTGACGACCTTGTATGCTGACAACCTCGTATGCTGACGACCTTGCATGCTGACCTTACATGCTGACGACCGTCACGGATCAGTTAGGTGACAGTCGAAACCCCCAGACCGACGACCTAAGTCGGTGACGGGTTTAAGCTGACGGAGTAAGCCGAGGAAATTAAAGTAAGTCCCCTCCATAACCCTACTTGACCAACACGCATACAACAAGAATTCTTGTGCAACACGTCTAAATCAAGAAGACTCCTATATGGGCAAGGATTCTGAGAGAATACGTATTGTCCAAGAGTTACTCTCATAAAAGGAAAAGAACTTCTTAACCAAGGCATTAATTTCGGCTCAACGCTATTATAAATACACCGAGACCCTCTTAAAGCAAGGTACATACAATTCGCCTCAGCTCTAACACTTTAGAGTTGTGAATAAGAGATTTCTCTAACTTGACCGTCGGAGGGTGTTTGGCCGGTACCACACCGGTACCCTTCCGTAGGTCTTTACCTTTTGTGTTGTGCAGGTAAGTCATCAGGAGCACGTGCGGACCGTGTAGCTTACTGACGATTTTGAGAATCATCAGTTGGCGCCGTCTGTAGGAAACGACTAGTAACGTCGCACTGTCGCTTCCCGGAAAAAAAGTTGCATGGTACTCATCCGCTCAATGGCTACCACCAACAACGTTCAAGCGGACGAACCGCGCGCTACCGTTCTGGAAAGACAAGTTCAAACGCTTGCAGCAGCGGTCGAACGCCTGACCCAACAAAACCATAACTTAGAGGAGCAGCTACGCCAGAAGAACGCGCATCCTGGAATGCAAGAAGAAAACCAGGAGGGAACAAGCACTAAAAGAAGGGATCCCGAAGCACCTGAAGGCAGCAACGCTCCGAGCAGACTGGAGAGGCGGGATACCAATCTGACTACCCCTTCTGAAGCCTTACCACCCCACATCACCGCAGAGATGCAGGAGATGCGGGAACGAATGGACGTGATGATGAACGCCCTCAAAGGACGAGTATCTACTGACCTTGACGACCTAGTCCAGCAGACTGATTCACCTTTCATGGCGCATGTCACTTCGTGCCCTTTCCCCCCAAAGTTTCGTATGCCGCAGGTGGAGAGCTACGATGGAACCAAGGACCCCCTGGACCACTTAAGAGTCCTTCAAAACTATAATACACCTTTAAGGAGTGCCAGACGAAATTATGTGCAGGGCTTTTCCAACCACGTTGAAAGGGTCCGCTAGAGTCTGGTATAGCAGGTTGACGCCAAACTCGATTAGCACCTTTAAAGAGCTGGGTGCTCAGTTCGTGTCACACTTTATCGGAGGCCACCGGTACAAGAAGTCCACGGCATGCTTGATGAGCATCAGACAGAGGGAAGACGAGACTCTAAGATCCTACATAACACGGTTCAACAAAGAAGCTCTTTCAATAGATGAAGCGGATGACAAGATACAGGTAGCAGCCTTCATCAACGGGCTGCGAAAAGGTAAGTTCCTCTTCTCCCTGTACAAGAACGATCCGAAAACCATGTCCGAAGTACTTTACAGGGCAACAAAATACATGAACGCGGAGGACGCACTGATTGCAAGGGAAGATAAGCCTAAGAAGAGGGAAAGGCAAGAAGACACACGAACGGATAGGGGGCAAAAGAAGGCTAGGACCGAAGAGCGACGGGACGATCGCCGCTCCAAGCCGCCCCCAGGGAGATTCACGAGCTTCACGCCACTGACCGCCCCTATCGATCAGGTCCTAATGCAGATCAAGGACGAAGGGGCTTTGACTTTTCCCGGCAAGATGAAGGGAGATCCCAACAAAAGGCCAAGGGACAAATATTGCCGCTTCCATCGAGATCATGGACACGATACGGCAGATTGCTACGACTTAAAACAACAAATAGAAGCTCTAATTAGGCAAGGGAGGCTGCAGAGGTCTGTTAGCAAAGAGCGGACAGATCCACCGCAAGACCAAGCTCCCCGACAAGGAAACGAACGCCCTAGACCGCCCGTAGGCGATATAAAGATGATTGTGGGGGGCACCACGACTGCTGGGTCATCCAAGAAAGCTCGAAAGACTTATCTCAGAATGGTCCAGAACATCTAGTTGACAGGGTCCGTACCCAAAATACCGCAGACTGATAACCCCCTTATTAGATTCTCAAAAGAAGATGCACGACGCCTCTACAACCCCCATGATGACGCGCTCGTGGTCACCATACAAGCAGGAGACTACAACATACACCGGGTTCTCATCGATAATGGGAGCTCGGCGGACATCCTTTACTATCCAGTGTTCCAACAGATGGGAATTAATAGGGAACGCCTAGTTCCGACTAACGCACCCCTCGTCGACTTCGGAGGTACAAGGGTTTTTCCTCTTGGCGTCATCACCTTGGCGGTGACCGTTGGAGACTACCCTCGGCAAGTCACGAGTAATGTAGCATTCCTTGTGGTCGACTGCTCATCCGCTTATAATGCCATCATAGGATGTCCCACTCTTAATTCGTGGAAGGCTATGACCTCAACATACCATTTAATGATAAAGTTCCCAACGGACTATGGAGTGGGAGAACTAAGAGGAAACCAAGTAGCTGCGTGTGAATGCTATGTAGCGATGATAGAGATGGATGACCATCACCAGTCCATGAACATAGAAGAACAGCGTACAGCGACGGAGCCCACAGAAAAGCTCGAAGAAATATCTCTCGACGACTCTCAGCCAGAACGCACAACCAAGATCGGCACTCTTGCAGACCCAACGATACGTCAAGAACTCGCAGCCTTCCTCAAAGAAAACCGAGACGTGTTCGCATGGAGTCACGAGGACATGCTTGGCATTGACCCATCAGTCATAGTCCACAAATTGAACGTATCACCATCTTTTCCCCCGGTTCGTCAGAAGAAAAGGGTCTTCGCCCCAGAAAGAGACCGGGCAGTAGCAGAAGAAGTCCGCAAACTACAAGAAGTAGGCTTCATCAAGGAGGTCTATTACCCCGAATGGTTGGCGAACGTCGTCATGGTAAGAAAGGGTAACGGAAAATAGAGGATGTGCGTAGATTTTACAGATCTCAACAAAGCGTGCCCCAAGGATAGCTATCCTCTACCAAGGGTCGACCTCCTGGTGGATTCTACGGCCCAACACCAGCTGTTAAGCTTCATGGACGCGTTCTCAGGATACAACCAGATCCTAATGGATGAAGCTGATCGAGAAAAGACTTCGTTCGTGACAAGTCAAGGGCTTTTTTGCTACAAGGTCATGCCATTCGGCTTGAAGAACGCAGGTGCAACATACCAAAGGCTTATGAACAAGATGTTCGTACAACAAATCGGGAGAAATGTCCAAGTATATGTCGACAACATGCTGGTGAAAAGCCAAAGAGAAAAGGATCATTTGGGAGACCTCAAAGAAACCTTCGACACCCTTCGGTCCTACAACATGAAACTAAACCCAGCCAAATATGCCTTCGGAGTGACAGCCGGAAAATTCCTAGGATACATGATGTCCCAACGAAGCATTGAGGCCAATCTGGACAAAATCCGAGCTATAATGGAAATGACGCCTCCCAAAAGCGAGAAGGAAGTACAAGCCTTAATGGCAAGGTCGTCGCGCTTAGCAGATTCGTATCCAGGGCGACGAATAGGTGTCTCCCATTCTTCCGCACACTGAAGAAGTCCTTTAAATGGACGGACGAATGCCAACAAGCATTTGAAGACCTAAAGACCTACCTATCATCGCCGCCACTATTAACCCCCTCCCAGCCAGGTGAAGAACTGTTCCTCTATTTGGCCGTTTCTCCAGCAGCCGTCAGCGCAGCCCTAGTGAGGGAAGACAACAAGGTACAAAGGCCGGTGTACTACGCCAGCCGGGCACTCCATGGAGCAAAAGAAAGGTACTTGCCAATAGAAAAACTTGTCTTCGCTCTAGTAACGGTAGCCCGCAAGCTTAAGCCGTACTTCCAAGCCCATACGGTGGTTGTACTGACTGACAAGCCCATACGGCGAGCAATGAGTAGTCTCAAAGCCGAGGGATGTATGGCCTTATGGGCGATAAAATTGAGCGAATTCGACATAAAATATCGCCCCCGCACAGCCATCAAAGGGCAAGTGCTCGTTGACTTTATCGCAGAGTTCAAATATAGTGAGGGCCAAAGAGCGGAGAGTCCCCAATGGAACGTGTTCACCGACGGGTCGTCAAACAAAAGAGTTGGTGGAGTAGGAATCGTACTTCGTTCTCCAGAGGGCGACGAGATCAAATGCATGGTTTGGCTTGATTTTCCTACAACTAACAACGAAGCAGAGTATGAAGCGCTCATAGCGGGCTTAGATTTGGCCAAGGCTGTAAGAGCTCTAAACCCAATGGTCCATTGCGACTCTCAGGTCATCACTAATCAGATAAATGGCGACTATGAATGTAAAGGGGAAAGAATGAAGATGTACTTAGAACAAGCAAAAAAGAAGGTGGACGAGCTTCAAGCAAGAGTTGTTCAAATTCCGAGGGTTGATAATGAGCAAGCTGACCTCCTTGCCAAAGCTGCATCCGCGGAACACGTGATCATCCCCAACAAGGTACTATCTTTTACTCAATTCACACCACTAATAGATGTCATCAGTGTGCAGGAGGTAAAATCCGATAGTGATTGGACCACCCCTCTAGTCACTTATCTCAAAGATGGCACACTGCCTGAAGAAAAGGAAGCCGCCAGGAAGCTGAAGGTCCGGGCGGCTCGATTTGTCTTGATAAAGGAAGTCCTGTACAAAAGAAGCTTTTCCCGATCGTACCTAAGGTGTCTAGGGCCCGAAGAAGCGAATTACGTCATGAGAGAAGTACATGAAGGAATTTGTGGCAATCATTCAGGGTCACGATCGCTGGTCCACAAATTAGTTCGGGCCGGATACTATTGGCCAATTATGCAGAAGGATGCTCAGACATATGTCAAGTCATGCGACAAGTGCCAACGGTTCAGTAACATCATTAGGCAGCCAGCTGAAGAAATAACCCCAATAACTGCTCCATGGCCATTCGCCCAATGGGGGTTAGATATCATTGGCCCATTCCCAACGGCAGCAAGGCAGCTGAAGTTCCTAATAGTCGGAATCGACTACTTTACCAAGTGGGTAGAAGCTGAAGCCTTGGCCACTATCACCGAGAAGAACGTACGTAGTTTTGTCTGGAAGAACATCATTTGCAGGTTTGGAATTCCAAGGGTCCTGATCTCGGACAACGGTAAACAGTTCGACAATAACTCCTTCCGGGAATTCTGCTCACAACTAAGAATCAAGAACCACTATTCCTCCCCTGCTCATCCCCAGGCCAACGGACAAGTCGAAGTCACGAACCGATCCTTGCTTCGAATAGTCAAAACTCGGCTCGAGGGGGCAAAAGGCATATGGCTGGAGGAGCTACCCAGCGTACTATGGGCATACAGGACAACCGCCAAAACCTCTACGGGAGAAACCCCATTTCGGTTAACATACGGAGCTGAAGCTGTCATACCAGCAGAGGTTGGACTCACGAGCTACAGAGTGGATAATCATGACGAAGGAAGAAATAACAAAGCCATGCGACTAGAACTCGACCTGGTTGACGAGACTAGGGCAACGGCCGAACAAAGGCTCGCACGGTACCAAAACCTCATGGCTAAACACTACAACTCTCGAGTCAAGCACAGGGACTTCAAAATTGGAAATCTCGTCTTAAGAAAGGTAATGGGCACCACCAAAGACCCGGCATAAGGAAAACTCGGCCCAAACTGGGAAGGACCCTACAAAATAGTGTTCAAGCAAAGGAAGGGCACCTACCACTTAGAAACTCTGGACGGACTAAAACTACGCCATCCATGGAACGTCGAGCACCTCAGGAAGTACTACCAGTAGAGAACAAAGAACGCTACTCCTCACTTCCAGTCTATTCTTTTTGTCAGTTATTTTAGTTTACTTTTAATTACAATACATTTAAAGCCCAAAGGGCTAAGGTTTATTCTTTTTTGAACAATTTTCTACTTATGTACGCATTCATCACAATAAGAGGAGTTTATTCAGTAATGACTGATGTATCTGTTAAAGTGGGCAACCTTAGTCCACAAAGTAAATAAAACTACTAAAAGCGGACGACCCCAAGTTCACAATGTGGACGACCCTAAATCCGCAAAGAGGACGACCCAAAGTCCACAAAGTGGACAACCCTTAGTCTACGACATGAACGACCCTAAAAATGGACGACCCTAAGTCCACAAAGGGGACGACCTTAAGTCCACAGTGGACGAGTCTACTATTGAATCCACATAATGGACAGAACTACTACCTTAAGTCCACAAAGTGGACTGACCTACAACAAGGTCCACAGTGGATGAACCTACAACTAAGTCCACAAAGTGGACGACCTTAAATCCGCCAAAATAAAGGAAAATTGGTCCACGAAGTCCATAAAATGGATGATCTCAATAACCAAATCCAAAGTCCTCGAAGTGGACGGCCTCATGTCTATAGAGTAGACGGAGCTAAAAAGTCCATAGAATTGACGACCTTATGTCTACAACGTTGACGGAACCACTACTTAGTCCACCAAATGGGCAACCTCAAACCCACGAAATAAACAAACTTAAGTCCCCAAAGTGGACAACATTAAGTCCACGAAATTGACGACCTTAAGGTTCACGAAGTGAACGGCCTTAAATCCACAAGGTAGACAAAGTGGACAACCTCACAAAGAAAAAGGATATACAAAGATCACAAAGCAGACGGCCTCGTCAAAATAGGTGAGCCCACGATTAAAATACAAAAACGTTACAAAATTCAAACGTCACGAAAGCGTCGGAGGAAAAACAACATTATTAGGAAGCAATAAACATTAGATACTATAAAATAAAATTGTCTTTACAAAAAGCCCAAAAACACGGGCATCAGGCATTAAGGTTCATTACAGCTTAAAACAAAAAGTGTTTACAACATAGGATTTATAAAACTGAAGGAGCAGTTGACGGGGACAAGACGATGATTGGAGTAGAAGGGTCCTCAGCATTAGACTTTTTCGCTTCAAGGCTGGCTGACGGGGCTAAAGTGACAGACTTCTCCAAGGCTAGTTGAGCAAGGACAAAGCTGCCGTCTCTCGAGTCTGCCTTAGGCTCGGTAGTCTCATCATTCTCCTCAAGTATGGACTCACCCGCCGGGGTTGACGGTAGGGGCTCATCCATGTTTATCCCGGATAAATCCAGGTCAGGATAGGCGGACTTCACCTGCTTCAAACAGTCTTCGAAACCGTCAGCATAGTAGACGGCGCAGGAATCGATGAATGACTGGGAATCCTTGAATTCCGTCACAGCGTCATTCCTAGCCGTCTCCACCTGACTCATAAGCCCTTGCAGGTCCTTCTCTGCCGTCAGCCTTGCCTCGTCAGCCAAGCCCCGTTGACGAGTCTCTTCCTCCAGCTTGGCTCTCAGCCCTTTCAGCTCTCCCGCAAGGTGGACGTTGGCTTCCTTGTACTACTGCTGCGCGTCAACTGCGTTCTTAAGGCGAATATGCAGACGGGAAACCACTGCCTCCTTTGCAACACATCTGTCCCGCAAGAACTTCATTCGGACCATGGCCTGCCAAACATAAAAACGGCGTCAGTCCTCTATAAGCTCGTCCAAATGACATAATGAAAAAAGAAAAAAAAAAAAGCATACCCGAGCAAGGTCAAATAGACCTGACGACCCTATCTCGTTAATCGCTTGCTTATCGCATAGCTCCATTTCCTCCTCCTTCAAAATGGACTCCGCCACCTCTATGGCGTAGTCCTTGTGGGTAAGAAGGTGGTGGGCAGGGCCAGGACTGACGGCGCCTAACACCGTCATCAAGCCCTTGCCGGCCCCATGAGAAGCTATGGGTGGCGACAGCTTCTGGGAGGGCTTAATCCCGGAAGAAGGGACCACTTTCTTCCCAGAGCGATCATCCCCTCCGTCAGCTTTCCTTTTAGAACCCCCCTTAATGGGCTTCGGAGCTGACGACGGAGTCGCCTCCCCTCTGGCCTTTGCCTCCTCATCTTTCTTCTTGGCAGCGACGGCGGCGCGTATCCTTTGCTTGGCCGATTCCATTTCTGCCAAGAAATGGAAATAAAATTAAAAGAAAATGGTAGGAAAGAGTTGACGGAGTCTTTAGGAGATGCTTACGGCGACGGGAGAGATCGTTCAGTCGTCGGGCTTCCTCCGTCGGCTCTGGGCCCCTACAATACAAGTGTAAAGTATCGAGAGTAATCAAGTCCCTACACTTTCTCTCCTCCAAAGGAATGGACGTTACCCGATGGATAAAGTCCTCCTGCTCCTTTGTCACACATGGACGGACGTTTGCCGAAAAAGAAAAGAGACGGGATTAGAAATTAGACATTAACGAAGTAAAGAAGGCCGACGAAGTCAACCTGAATCCCAGACGTATGCCCAAGTGTTGTCAAAAAAGCCGTTTGGCATTGACTTCCACTCCTCTGGACGGCATACCCAATTCGTCCCCTCCACAAAGAAATATCTGCCCTTCCACTTTCTATTAGAGTCAGGCATATCAGAAACCAACTTCAACTCCTTTTTCCTCGCAGAAAAATGATATATCCCTTTTGACTAGGAGATATGCTAGGGCCTATAACACCAGAAAAACTCGTCTATGGTGGGTTGACAGTGTCCACCACTTAGACGGCCCCACAAGATTTCGGCACCAATGAAGGTTCTCCAGGCATTTGGAGCAATTTGGGTGACGGATATGCCCAAAAAGTTTGCTAGTTGACGATGTAAGGCCGTTAACGATAGCCTTAATCCCGCCGCAAACATGGCATCGTACATACCCACGTCTGCAGTCCGTCCCGAATAACATCTCTCACCCTTCTCGGGAAGACGAATCGGGATATCGACTGGAATTTGGTAACGGGCCTGCAGATTTCTAAAAACGCTCTCCGTCATTGTTGGTGAGAACTTGTTGATGGACCATTCTTTGGGCAGAATGAAGGGACGATTGTCAAAAGAAGCACCCGAGGTACTTTCTAAGGACGTCTCGTCACTATCATCTTCAACCCCGTCACCAGGTTTCTCCCCATCTTTAACCTCACCACCTCTACTTGTTGCTCCCTTTTCGTTAGAAGAATGGGCTAACGTTTCCCTCTCTGACGAACGGGACAAGCCCTCCTCGGGCCCTCGACCTGATGGGAAGACCTCGTCATAACCCGCTCCCTCGCGGATCGATGATTCCTCACTCGACATCTGACTTCCTACAAACTATGGGTATATTCTAAGAACCTAGGTTGACGACCTCACCAAAGGAAAATGCCTAAAGAATAAAAATAAAAGGAGACTGGATAAAAAGAGAGAAACTTACGAGTAATAGGTCCTTTGAACCAGGTTGACGGTCTCGAAAGGTTGACGACTTCGGGGGATGACGAAGCTAGCAAGTGGACGAATAAATAGTGAACGTGATGCTTTGTCTCAGAAATCACCAAATGTTGGAAAGACTAAAATGAGGGGAGGGGTAGGATATATATAGGCAAAAAAGGCGCAGAAGACGAAGCGACGCGCTCTTAAATAATGTCGATTAAGGGCACGTGTCCGAACATTTAATGAGGAACAAGTTACGAGGAAGTAACTTCCATGGAGATATGTACTCCATAACCCGTCAGTAGAAAGCTGACGAAGTTATGGAGTAGGGGGCAACTGATAAGGGTAATTTTGTAAGATGACTCAAAGTAATAAATCTCGTTTGCTGACTAGATTCTGACCTTGTATGCTGACGATCTTGTATGCTGACGACCTTGCATGCTGACCTTACATGCTGACGACCGTCACGGATCAGTTAGGTGACGGTCGAAACCCCCAGACCGACGACCTAAGTCGGTGACGGGTTTAAGCTGACGGAGTAAGCCGAGGAAATTAAAGTAAGTCCCCTCCATAACCCTACTTGACCAACATGCATACAACAAGAATTCTTGTGCAACACGTCTAAATCAAGAAGACTCCTATATGGGCAAGGATTCTGAGAGAATACGTATTGTCCACGAGTTACTCTCCTAAAAGGAAAAGAACTTCTTGACCAAGGCATTAATTTCGGCTCAACGCTATTATAAATACACCAAGACCCTTTTAAAGCAAGGTACATACAATTCGCCTCAGCTCTAGCACTTTAGAGTTGTGAACAAGAGATTTCTCTAACTTGACCGTTGGAGGGTGTTTGGCCGGTACCACACCGGTACCCTTCCTTAGGTCTTCACCTTTTGTGTTGTGCAGGTAAGCCATCAGGAGCACATGCGGACTGTGTAGCTTACTGACGATTTTGAGCATCATAAGTATTTAACCAATACACAGCTACAAGCAAAGTCCTACCCTACAAACAACAGTCCACGTACACACCTATTACAACAATACAAGCAGAGCAAAAACTAAACAAATGAACTTCCTCTCACCACAAGCAGACATAGTGGAAGGAAATTTTACCAACTACAAAATTATCTTGTTATGAGAGGAATTAGGCACTCCTTTGCAAAAATTAGCCTTCCATCTGTCATCACTCAAAACTTGCTTTAATAGCCTCCTCTGACAAACTATTGCTACTATACGCACTGGCATTAAGTTGCAACCATATGTGGTACACCACCAAAATGAGATTAGCAAAATTAGGTTGGCTGAACCCCAAGCCTAAAGAGCCTAAAAATAAAAAAATAAAAAAGATCTATCAAGGAAGGACCACTAGGCTAGAGTATGAACAACATGGTGAGCTTCTCTATATACCCAATTGAAGGAAATCTTTGAAAGTCAGGGAATATACTGAGGTATCAAGCAGGATATGATGACCAACGGCCAGGGAAGTCGATACCGTACCGGTACCGGCCGTACCGGCCGGTACGTACCGTACCGGCCAGTGCACCGGTATCGGTACACTTTTATATTGTACCGGAAAAAATAGCGGCCGTACCGGCAAATTTCGGCCATACCGGCTGTGTACCGGCCGTACCGGACCAAAACACAAAATGCTGTTTTTTTTTTTTTTTTTTTTTTTGGTAATTGTGGCAATTTTTGTCTCTTAAATAATCAATAATGAAAGTATTTTATAGATAATTTCATTATTTTACCTAACCTTTGATCTCTCCAATTCTTTTACTTAATTCTTTTATAGATAATTGTTTTACCTGCATCAATTATAATCTCCAGTTGATTTTTAGGTTGTTGCTGTATCAATTAGTACACAATAGTTAAAATGGAAGGTATTTATAAGACTAAAAGTTGGAGAATCTGTGTGTGTAAATAGAGATTTTGTGTGTGTGTGTGTATATATTAAATATATAAAATAGCGGTAAACCCGAAACGGTACACCGGTATTGACCGGTATCCGAAATATACCGTACCAGTGGCCAAACCGGTACAGCCTCCAGTACGGTATTGACTTCCTTGCCAACGGCTGAGAGGCTAGTTGCCTTGTGCACCATAGCTTTGCAATGGAGCTAGGCTTTAGCAAGATAGTGGTTGAAGATTTCAAAGGAGTATATTAAGCATCAGAGTATTAGGTGGAATTGAAAAAGATAATGGGAATCATAAAAAGTATATCAAAAAAGAAAGAAGCGTACAATTTATTATGAAGGTCACGAGATCAACAAACTTGACCAACTCTAAATTAGCGAATTAAAATAAAATATACATAAATATCTAATTATAGAAAAAAGCACACAAAATATATACAAACACACATATATATATGTGTGTGTGTGTGTGTGTGTGTGTGTGTTTCTAATTTTTTTTCATTGTAAAATTTGATTAGTTTATAAGAAAACAAAAGGGGTGCATGGCATGCTATAGTTAATAGAATATAAAGCGAAATATATACTCAAATTCATGCATCTAATAATTAATAAAAAGAAAAATACAAAAAATAACAAATTTTATACACTTTGCTCCAAAAATCTTCTACATCAGTCCTTATAAAACTGTGTATATTTACTCATTTGTTACAGTAACCGTGCATATATACACAGTTACTGTAACTGTGTGTACTATTATTTTATTAATTTCACATTTCACACATTTTTCTCTCTCTCTTCTCCGTGCAAAACGAACTCAGTCTCAGACTTCTCTCCTCATCTTCTTTTTTCTTAGATACACACAAACACACCCACACGCAAACACATCCACACAGACAAATCAACATAGAGATACACAAACACACCGACACATAAACAAACCAATAGAGAGATAGATCGGTACTGGGGTTGATCGCTTGTGGATCAGTGCTTGTGGCGCTAGATCAGAGTTTGTGGGTCGACAAAAATGGGTCTAGATGCTTTGTGGATCGGTGTTGGTGGTGAAGATTAGTGCTTATAGGTCGACAGAGTCCGTGCTTGTGGGTTTTGATTAGGGGTGGCAAAGTAGACTCAAACCTATTTGCCCACTCAAACCCACCCACTCTAATTGAATCCAAACCCACTCATTTATTAATTGAGTTAAATAGATATCAACTCAATTAGACCCAGTAATTATTGAGTTTTAACTAAAAACCTATTGAAGCCAAAATTAATATTACCAAATTCAACTCAGCCCTTCCTGTTAAAAAAAAAAAAAAAAAACAAAACCAACCCTCACTCCTCAGACAGTCAGACATTTCAAGGTTTCATTTTCCCTCTTTTCCCTCATTTTCTCGGCCTCCAATCACATTTTAGTCGGAAACCCAACAGTTTCAGCAGCTTCAAAGCTTCGGAGACTCCTCAGATTTTCGTCAATTCTCTCAGATCTTCGTCTCCTCAGAAAGCCTACCTGGTAATTTTCAAATTTCAGTCTTTTTTCTTTCTTTCTATTCACCACTTTGCATTGTTTGGTCTCTGAGAAAGTGAGAGAAAAGAAAGGAAACGGGCAATCAAGCAAGGACAGGTATGATAGGCATCATAGAGCTGATAGGCATGAAAGAGATAGGTCTAAGAGAAGATATGGGAGTCCTAAGCGGAGCAAGAGTCCTATTAGGCTGTTCGTTCTAGGTTGCTCTTCAGGTGTTTGTTTTAATGCTTACTTGAGACTTCCAAATTGGTGTTCTTTTTAACTGAACCATTGGGCCATGATTGTAGTGTCAAATTAAGATAGTAGATTAAATGTGGTATGTTGAATTGTAGTTTTTTTTTTTTTTTTTTTTTTTTTAACTATGCTGGTACTGGTTATGGATTTGAAAATTCTATGCTTCTAAGTTTCCTTTATGTTGAAATTTCATTGTTCAAGTGTGGGCTGTAATGGGGTTTGTGTTTAGTTCAAATTTCTGCATTAATTTAAGTGTATTGGCTTAAGTTTGTGTTGCCAATCCAGAATCTATGTTATTTGTGTTACCTTCTCTTTAGGATGGACACTTTGGAGTTTGTTGCTGCTCTCCTTATCCTTTTTAAATTGTTTAGATTCTACCAATCTGTTGGACTAATGGGTAACCATATAAATAACATTGATTCCCTCTTTCTAGCCCAGTGATTCTTAACTGTCCTTGTTTGTCATTAACTTGTCTGTTTGGTTTTTGAATAGCCATTTGTGAACTAATTGAGGGATAACACTCTTTTTTTGGTGTTTCTATCATTAACTGAATGATGGATGAGGAATATTGATCTTGTTAATCATATAGTGATCTGTGTGGCTGGAGAATATGCCTTTTGTGGACAAACTCTTAATGTTCTTGTGATCATCTGTTGTAACTTTGCATGCATAAATGGTAATTAGTTGATTTGAGAACTTGAGGGGTTATTTGGTACGTGATTTTGAGCAACAATTTTCAGTTTTTAAACAACATTATACGTATGTCCACACACTTTTTCACTCATGTGTATTTCTAAAAAATACAAACAACATTACTTGAACAACATTACCAAACACTCCCTGAATCTTTTACCCTGATCCTTAATTGCATCTTGTTCTCCTTTTGCAGCTCAGGTTGTGTAGATGCTGGATTTAGCTGGTGACAGAAGAATTATGTCTTTTATGAGCTAAATTTATGTCATGTGTTTTGGAGCTGAGTCATTTTTGTTTATTTAGGTTGGTGGATGGAACTTTGAATCTTTACTAATGTCATCGAGAAGTTCTTCCTGTTTTTTGCTTGATACAAGTATTTGGATATCAACATTTCATAGAAATGGATATTGAGCAAACTTGGTTTATGTACAGTTATGTCTCTTTTTCAGTGCAAAATTATTTTTCCTATATGATTATGGTGTGATACATTCTTTTACATTCTGACAAAAGAAAAAAGTAAGGTCTTTGAAATTATAAATAGCTTCTTTGGGATAGACAGAAATGGTATTTTCATGTCTGAGATATGTAATAATATTAGTAGTCTTCATGGGGTTTGAGATATAGTTCTAGCAACTCTTGTGGTAATTTGTACGCGTGCAATTGCAAGTAGAGAGTAGTGAGCAGAGAGAGAAGAGATAGAGAAAACTGTCCAAAAACTGGTTGAAATGGTATGATTCTCAGTTTGGATGGTTGAACTAGTTGAGAGTAGAGAGTGGGGGAAACCGTTCTTAAACCAGGTTGAAGTTTAGATGGTTGAATTGATGGTTCCTAGTTTTGATTGCATTAGTATTTTTTTAGTTTTTAAGATGAATCGGATAGGATTTCTGCCCAAGTCTCGGGTTGAATCGGCAATATTACTATTACAAGTTACAAAAGCCCAACTTCTCCAATCCTACTAACTGGTCCCTTTAGTAAAGACAAATTCTATACAAAAGCTCTAACTAGTTTCATAAATTCACATCCACAGTCAAGAGCATATTTGACACACAGTAGTCTCACGAGTTGGTTTCCTTACAAAAGTCCTAAAGACAGGTTACAAATATCTCCATAATTAAGGGAATAGAATGAGAATATATTTTTAAGAAATATTTCATATATTTAATTCTCAGTTTAAAGAAAAGGAATACTAATAACTAGTAGAAAATGCTACTGCACTATGTTTCTTTCTAGCCATTTTTTTTAGTAGTGGGATGAATATTTATTTTTTAATAAAATAAAGGTAAAATATCGATTTTTTTAGTAGTGGGGGATGAATATTTTGGTAAATTTTGGGTTTGAAGGGTATTTTGGTAAATTTTGGGTTTCGGGGGGTATTTTGGTAATTTTTGGGTTTCGGGGGTATTTTGGTAATTTTTGGGTTTCAGGGGTATTTTGGTAATTTTTGGGTTTTCAGGGTATTTTGGTCATTTTTTAGGTTTCAGTTTCGGGGGTATTTTGGTCATTTTTAGGTTTCGGGGGGTTTTGGGTTTCAGGGGTATTTTTGGTAATTTTTAGGTTTCGAGGGTATTTTGGACATTTTTTGGGTTTCAAGGGTATTTTGGTCTTTTTTTGGTTTCGAGGGTATTTTGGTCATTTTTTTAGGTTTCGGGGGTGTGTTGGTAATTTTTTGGGTTTTGGGGGTATTTTTGTAATTTTTAGGTTTTGGGGGTATTTTGGTCATTTTTTGAGTTTCGGGGGCATTTTGGTAATTTTCTAAATTTTGAGGTATTTTGGTCATTTTGAGGTATTTTGGTCATTTTTTAAGATTTTAGAGTACTTTCGTCATTTTCACTATAATGGCATTTAGGTAATTTTGATAACTGGGTAATTGGGTGGGTTAGGGTTTACTCATAATAATTGAGTTGGGCTGTATCTAGATTAGAAGCAATTAGTTAAATAAGTTTTAATGGGTAAATGGGGTTTTATATACCTAAAGGTCGTCAATGGGCCGGGTTGGGCCAGCCCGGCCCATTTTCACTTGGCCCATAGGCACAATGGGCTAGGTATAATGGGCTATTAATTACTTAACGGGCTGGGTCAGGCTGGGCCGAAAGAGAAAACCTTAGCCCATGGGTAATGCGCATTTTGTCTTTAGCGAGCTAGACTATCGGGTTGGGCCTAATGAGCTATCTATAGACTTGTGCTAGCATATTATTTTATTATTTTTATAAGGAAATAATCAATTTTTTTTATAAGGGAATAATCAATCTATTTTTTTAAAGTAAAGAATTAAAGGATTTAATACTTAATTACAAATTTTTTTACATTCAAATCTATTTAATTTTTTGTTTTGTTGATAGAAACCTATATAATTTTTTTTTTATTAAGGCTTTAAATATTTTTTTTTTATTTTATCTTTAATAAAAAAAATGTCAAATGGTTAATTCAAATTTACTAGACTATATATATATTTAGTAAACTAAGTTTAGCATAATTACTTTGAGTATCTTAGTGGTTGAGGGCTTAAGAAATTGCTCTATAATATCTCAAGATCAATCCTTCATACACTTTTTATATATTTTTGTTATGAATTATAAGTTATCGGGTTGGGCTAATGGGTTGGGCAACGGGTTGGGCTATTGGACTAGCCCACCGGGTACCCATGGGCATAAAAACTAGCCCATGGCCTGACCCACTGGGCTAGTGGGCTGCCCATGAGCCTTAACAACAACGGGCCGGGCTGCCCATTAGCCTAGTAGGCCATCGGGTTTCTAAGTCGGGCTATGGGCTGTGGGCTATTTGATGACCCTTATATATACCCAACCCAATTAGGCCCACTCCAAATCCACCCATTTGCCATCCCTACTTTTGATTCTTGTGGTGCTTGTGGATTTTGATTATAATGGTTCTTGTGGTGGAGATGTTGAAATAAATCCCCATTTATAGGTGAATTAAATTAAATATAATCCAAGCAATAAAAAAAAAAAATAGAAATCAATGGAAGCAAAAAAAAAAAAAAAAAAAAAAAATCAACAAGAACACCAAGAAATTACGTGGAAAACCCTCCACTATAGAGAGAAAAACCACAGGGCAAATCTAATCAATCCACTATAATAAAATAGGGATTATAACACTCAAGTTATACCCAAAACCTGAATTTACAATAAATTAGGAAAATACAATAATATCTCTAGGAATAAATACAACCTCACCACAAAATCCAGTAACTAGATATTCCATGTGAATACTTCAACACTCTGTGATTGTAGCACCCAATTAATCGTCCTAGAGAAAACCCTCAGTTTATCTTCCTTGTGTGTCTTGAGCAAAAGAAAAATCACATTTTCTTTTTTCTCTCAGTGTCGCACAAAGCACTATTCTTTTTCGTTTAGTCAACTTCAAAACTGTGTTTCACTCTTCAGTCTCTTTGAAACCCTCTCTATTCATGAAACCCACATACAAAGCTTTATATAAAAGCTTTTGCTGCCTAGACTATTCCTAATATAATTAGGAATAGTATTGTTGTACTTACAAACTACTTCACCATATTAGGAGTAGTATTCTTGTACTTGCAAACTACTTCACCTATTTCATCTTGAAATAGAATTCCATGTGGGCTGGACTCTAGGTGTAGCCGTGCACCCCAACAATCTCCCCCTCCAACCCATTGAGGAAAGAGATTCTCATTCCAACTCTTCAGCTAGAATTCATGCCAGCCGTTCCAACACAAAACTCAAGCTTCTCTTTGGTCACAACCTTAGTCAACATGTCAACTAAATTCTTCTCAATATGAATCTTTCTCAGTTGCATCAATCGTTATTCAACAACTAGTCTTATCTATATCTCACTTCAATGTGATTCGAGTGAGAATGGAATGTAGCATTCTTGCTCAAGTCTATTGCGTTTTGACTATCACAATGAACTACATACTTGTCTTGCATTAAACCCAATTCTTGGAGAAATTGTTTAATCCAAAGCATTTCTTTACCTGCTTCATTTGCTACAATATACTCAGCCTTAGTTGTAGATAAAGCAACACATTTCTGCAATTGGGACTGCCAGGATACAGCTCCCCCTGTAAAAGTAAATAAATACCCAGAGGTAGATTTTCTATCATCAAGGTCACCTGCTATATCTGCATCTGTATAACTATCCAAAACTGGTTTAGAGCTACCAAAACTCAAGCAAGACTTAGAGCTATCTCTAAAATATATGAAGATCTACTTCACTGCTTCTTAGTGATTTTTACCAGAATTAATCATAAACTTGTTGACAACACCAATTGTATGAGCAATATCTGGTCGTGTACAGGCCATAACATACATCGAACTCTCAACTGTAGAGGAATAAGGTACTGATGCCATGTTCTCTTTCTCTTTCATGGATTACAGATAAGATTTCTTGCTTAGCTTGAAATGACCACCAAGAGGTGTACCGAATAGTTTGGCATGCTTCATGTTGAATCTTTCAAGTATTCGCTCAACATATTTTTCTTATGACAACCATAACTTCTGGCTTTCCTATCATGTGTAATTTTCATGCCTAGAATTTGTCATGTTAGACCCAAGTCTTTCATATCAAAGGCCTTGAACAAATCCTTCTTCAAATCACCAATCACACTAGCATCTTGCCCTACTCTCAACATATCATCTACATATAACAAAAGAATATGAAATTTACCATCAGGGAACTTTTTGACATACACACAATGATCTACATTTGTCTTCGTGTACCCGTGACCTACCATGAATGAGTCAAACTTCTTGTACGATTGTCTTGGAGCTTGTATCAAGCCATATAAAGTCTTCTTCAATCTGCACACCATGTGTTGTTTTCCTTTTACTTCAAATCCTTCTGGCTGTACCATGTAGATCTCTTCCTCCAAATTGCCATGGAGAAAAGTAGTCTTCACATCTAATTGCTCAAGCTCAAGATCCAAGCTAGCTACTAATCCTAGAATTACTCGAATGGAACTCATCTTGACTACTGGAGAGAATATTTTATCAAAATCAACCCCATGCTTCTGACTGAAACCCTTGACCACCAATCGAGCTTTGTACTTCACTAACTTTTCACTATCTTTCTTTAGCTTGTACACCTATTTGTTTCTTACTGTCTTCTTACCTTTAGGAAGTTTAACCAACTCATAAGTCTTATTCTTGTGCAAAGAATTCATCTCTTCTTACATAGCCTTCATCCAGCTCTGTTTGTCCTTATGAGACTCTACTTCTTGAAATTATTCTGGCACCCCCTCATTAGTAAGCAAAATATACTCAGAAAATGGATATCTAGTCGATGGACAACGCTCCATAGTTGACCTCCTCACTTAAGGTTCTTCCCTCTCTGGTGGAATAGGCTGATCCCCCTGTTCAACATCTTTAATATCTTGAGCATCATCACCATTAACTCTTGCTGGCTTATCACCATAAACTGCTATTGGATTATCAACAAAATTCTCATCTTGCACCTCTTTCTTATTTGTGGCATGATTGGAGGAAGAAGAGGCAGGTGTAAAGTTGGGAACACTTACAATAGCATCCTTTGTCTTTTTAGTTTTCTCAAGGACTGCCAAATTTTTATTCTCATGAAAACCACATCTTGACTTCTAATCATCTTCTTTTTCTCAGGATCCCATAACTTGTAGCCAAATTCTGTATCTCCATATCCAACAAATATACAAGGAGTGGCTTTGCTATCAAGCTTCAATCTTTGTTCCTTAGGCACATGTGCAAATACCTTGCACCCAAAATACCTTCAAGTGAGACTAAGAAACATCTTTCCCAGTCCAAACTCTATTTCGAATATCAAACTCCAATGGAACTGATGGAGACTGATTAATTAGGTAGCACGCAGTTTGAACAACATCACACCAGAATGATATAGGTAGATTAGTCATTCTTAACATACATTTGACATTTTCAACAATAGTGCGGTTCATCCTTTCTACCACATCATTTTGTTCTAGGGTACCAAGAACTGTCTTCTTATGTCTAATACCTTTTTTGGAGTAACTCCTGAACTCATTAGACGTATATTCACATCCGTTATTAGTACGGAGACACTTCAAAAGCTTCCTTTTCTCTCTTTCTGCCATGGTATGGAATTTCCTAAAGTGCTTAAATACGTGGTCTTTAGTTTTTTAAAAAATACACTCACACTTTTTGTGAAGCATTATCAATAAAAGTAACAAAGTACTTATTTCCACATAAGGACTTCACATCAGTGGGACCACATACATCAGAATAAACGAGATCTAACACATTGGGCTTTTTAGTAAAGGGAATGCGAAAAGACACTCTCTGTTATTTTCCAAATAAACAGTATTCACAAGTTTTAAGTGACATACCTTTGGCAAAAGGAATGAAAGACTTCTTTGCCAAAATCTACAACCCTTTTTCACTCATGTGAGCCAACCACCTATACCACAAATTAGGGGTAGAATCTTCCTAAGTTGCACTAACAACATCTTTGCACACATTTACTTGTCTCTTGTAAAGTGTACAACAAATCTTCCCTCCAGGAAGCACCAATGATCCTCTAGAGAGTCTCCATTTACCATCTCTAAAATAGTTGCCATAGCCTTCTTTATCTAGAATATGAGTAGAAATCAGATTGAAGCGCATATGAAGCACATGTCGCACATTCTTCAATGCCAAGATGTATCTAGTGTTAGTCTCATCACAAAAATCACCAATTCCCACAATGTCAGCAAACTGTTATTGCCCATCTTCACTCTTCCAAAGTCTCCTACTTTGTATAAAGTAAAGAGCTCCTTTCTTGGAGTGACACGACAGGAAGAGGTTAAGTCAATTACCCATTCAACATAAGGATGTGAAAAATTGCAACATTCATCTTCTCCTACAGAGAGCACCACATCTTCAATTGTCGAGACAGTAGTGGTATTCTGTTCTTTTGCCTTATTATGATTTTTTTTCATTTATCTGTTTATTTCCAAGCCTTGCAGTTTCTTCTTATGTGACCTTCTTTGTCACAGGAGAAACACTTGAATTTTCCTATTGATTTTTATTGACTTTTGGATTTACCACGCCCCTTAGAATTTCTAGTCTTACTCCTCCCCCTGTTCTCTGTGATAAGAGCCTGTGCATTATTCTTGCCCATGTTTTTGCTTCTTGTTTCTTTGTTGACAAGCTATCCTTGACCATTGCAAGTTGTAGCACACCATTTGGAGCAGAGTTACTAAGTGACACCACCAAAGTCTCCCAACTGTCAAGTAAGGAACTCAGAAGTAATAAATCTTGAAGCTTATCATCAATTATCAATTTCATTGTAACCATTTGATTCACCAAGTCTTGGAACTCACTCAAATGCTCAACAACGAATCTTCCTTCCTTAAGCTTCAAATTCACAACTTTCTAGTCACAAAAGATTTATTTTGAGCTGTCTTTCATTCATATAGACCCTTCAATTTTTCCCAAAGAGCTTTTGCATTAGGGTCCTTTTGGTTGGGAGGACAGAAAAGTGAGAAGATGGAAAATAGAGAGAGAATGGAAAAGTAAGCGGGTAGGAAATTTTTTAGTTTTCTTTAGTTGTGTTTGGTTGAGAGGATGGAAAAGTTGAGGGGTGGAAAACTTTTTGGTTTGGTTGAAAATAAGGTTTGTATAACTTTACCATCATGTCCCTCTTAAATAAAAGAGAAAGTAATACATTATACTTTTTATAAAAAAATTGTGTATAGATGAAAGTGGACATTTCAAAAAAAAAAAAAATAGCATAAGAAATCATCCAAAAGTGTTTTCTTAAAAAATAATAAAAATAAAAATTAAGAAAAAAAAATGAAAGAAGAGAAGAACCCACGGACCAAACAAAAGAAAGAAAAAAGAAAAAAAAAAACCAATGTGGAAAGTCAAAAGAGAAAAAAAAAAAAAAAAAGACAAAAAAAGAAGAAGAAGTTACAACAGAAAAGTCAAAAGAAAAAAAAACCAAAGTTAACATAGAGAGAGAGAGAGAGAGGAAAAAAAAAGACCAAAAAAGTGGGGGCAATTTTGTTAAAAAAAAATTGTCACTTTTCACTTTAATTTTCTCCAATTTGGAGAGATTGTATTTTGAAAGGGGGGGGGGGGGGGGAGAGAAAACTTGTGGGCCCCACCACTTCTCTCCCCCTCCCTCTCTCGACCAAATAGTGAAAAATTTCCTCTCCCTATTTTCCATCTTCTATGTTTTCACCCCAACCGAACACACCCTTAGTCTCTTGAAATACGTGGTGGAACACACTCACATCGATGCATTGTCTAATACATCCAATGATTTTTCTATTTAACTTCTCCTAGTCTTTATCAAACATCTCGCTTAGCTTAGCACTATCACCCTTAATAGGGTCATGCAAATCCTTATAGTAAAAAACATCCTCCATCATTGGTTTCTAAATCGAATAATTTGACGTCATGAGTTTAATCTATTCATATTCATATTTTCCATTTAATTCAACACAAGAAAATCACGTCCAACAACCAAAACTCTGATACTACTTGTTGGGATAAATCTCTGTCTATATGTGAATTAAATTAAAGATAGCCCAAGCAATAAAGAAAATAGAAATCAACGGAAATGAAAGAAAATCAATCAACAAGAACACCAAGAAATTACATGGAAAACCCTATAGTGTAGAGGGAAAAACAACGGAGCAAACCCAATTAATCCACTATAATAAAATAGAGATTAAAACACTCAAGTTATATCCAAAACCTAAGTTTACAATAAATTGGAAAAATACAATAATAACTCTAGGAACAAATACAACCTCACCATAAAACCCGGTAGCAAGATCTTTCACTTCAAAAACTTCAACTCATTGTGATCGTATTACCCAAATAATTGTTCTAGAGAAAGCCCTGAATTTATCTTCCTTATGTGTCTTGAGCAAAAGAAAAATCACCTTTTCTTTTTTTCCTTCAGTGTTGCACAAAGCACTATTCTTTTTCCTTTAGTTGGCTTCAAACCTGTGTTTCACTCTTCAGTCTCTTTGAAACCCTCTCTATTCATTAAACCCACGTACAAAGCTTTACATAAAAGCTTTTGCAGCCTACATTATTCCTAATATAATTAGGAATAGTATTCTTGTACTTGCAAACTACTTCACTGTATTAGGAACAATATTCTTGTACTTGCAAACTACTTCACCTATTTCATCTTGAAATAGAATTCCATGTGGGCTGGACTCTCGATGCAGCTGTGCACCCCAACAGCAGATTCTTGCTTGTGGTGGATAAGTGATTTGACCATGAGAGGAGAAAGAAGAAGAAGATGCTTGTGGAGGGAGGTGATTTGACCATGACCTTGAAAGGAAGAAGGAGAAGTTACCATGGAAGGAAGAAGAAGAAGTAGAATAGGGGCAAAAGATTGGTGTGAGAGATGACATAAGGAAAAATAAAAAAAGATAAGTACAAAAGAAAAGATATAAAGATAAGGGCAAAATAAAATATAAAATCAAAATTAAAAATTGAAAAAATATTATTATTTAAATAGAGGGCATTGTAAAATAGATGAACTAATGTGAGTACTTTGGAAAAGTAGTAATGTAAAATAGAAAAAGTAGGTTTTTAGTGTAAAATAAACGGGAAAATTTGACCTGACTGATGCAATTGCTTTTAGTGTTTCATTTTACATGCCGGCAAGCCTATCAACTACAATATATATATATATATATATATATATATATATATATTTATATATAAAAGAAAGGTCAATACAGAAATGAGTGTAGATCAAAAGCCAAAGCCCTGGTCAATACCTTGGTTAGTGACCAAACTGGTAAAACAAAGATACTCAAACTCCTAGAACTTGACCACGAAGAAAGTGAGTCAGATAGTAGTTCTGGTAAGCCAGAGATCTACCAATCATTCTCAGAACCTTCTGGAACCTCCTCGAATACCTTTAGTGGCCCTGACACCACTATAGCATGCAAGGATGGTTGTTGTAGGAAATCAGTCAATGTTCTTAGCACCCAAGGAGAACATCTCCTAGGCCTCATAGAACAGATTAAGGATCCTGTTGTTAAGGCCCAAAACCTTACCAAATTTCATAGATCCTTAGATAGGCAATCCAAGGAACCTGAGCCTAGGATTTCAGAACCCAAAGTAAGCCTAAAACAAATCTACAATAGGTTTACAAAAGCCAAGAAGGAAGTTACGGTTAACGACCTTCACTAGGAAATCAAGGAAACAAAATCTGAAATTAGGACCCTTAGGCAAGAATTAAACATTCTTAGGGTTGATCACAATTTCCTTGATCAAAGAATAAAGCATTTAGAAAATACTTCTCATCAAGGCAATGAGGACGGTCCCTCATACTAGAACTCTTCTAATGAATAAGATGAAACAGTTAACCCTACAACAGATATGGTTTTAGAACAACCAACCTAGAAGTTCTTAGACATTGTCTGTAGGATTAACTTCTAGAAATGGATTTCAGAACCCAAAGTAAACCTAAAACAGATCTACAATAGGTTTACAAAAGCGAAGAAGGAAGTTACGGTTAACAACCTTCACTAGGAAATCAAGGAAACCAAATATGAAATTAGGACCCTTAGGCAAGAATTAAACATTCTTAGGGTTGATCACAATTTCCTTTATCAAAGAATAAAGCATTTAGAAAAAACTGCTCATCAAGGCAATGAGGACGGTCCCTCATACCAGAACCCTTCTAATGAAGAAGATGAAACAGTAAACCCTACAGCAGATATGACTTTAGAACAACCAATCCAAAAGTTCTTAGACACTATCAATAGGAAATCAAGGAAACCAAATATGAAATTAGGACCCTTAGGCAAGAACTAAACATTCTTAGGGTTAATCACAATTTCCTTGATCAAAGAATAAAGCATTTAGAAAAAACTTCTCATTAAGGCAATGAGGACAATCCCACATACTAGAACCCTTCTAATGAAGAAGATGAAACAATTAACCCTACAGCAGACATGGTTTTAGAACAACCAACCCAGAAGTTCTTAGACACTATCAATAGGAAATCAAGGAAACCAAATATGAAATTAGGACCCTTAGGCAAGAATTAAACATTCTTAGGGTTGATCACAATTTCCTTGATCAAAGAATAGAGTATTTAGAAAACACTTCTCATCAAGGCAATGAGGACGGTCCCTCATACTAGAACCCTTCTAATGAAGAAGATGGACAGTTAACCCTACAGCAGACATGATTTTAGAACAACCAACCCAAAATTTCTTAGACACTATCAGTAGGATTAACTTCTAGAAATGGCATTCCAAAGTTAGGATTGTCATTAGCAAAAATTTTGAATTTAAGGTTATAGCCCTTATAGACTCAAGTGCTGATCTCAACTGCATTCAAGAAGGAATCATCCCCTCCAAGTATTTCAAAAAGACTAGGGAAAGATTAACATCCACAAGTGGTGGAAAAATACAGATTGAATTCAAAATCCCAAAGGCACATGTGTGTCAGGACAACACATGCTTCAAAACAACATTTGTCCTTGTCAAGAATATGACAAATAGGGTTATCCTTGGAAATCCTTTCATGTGTCTGTTATATCCTTTTACCACAGATAGTGAAGGTATCACTACCCACCCCTTTGGCCAACCAGTCAAGTTTAAATTCCTTAGGAGTCCGAAACCTAGAGATATTAGCAGCCTTTGGAAAGTTTTCATCTCCAAAACCCTTAACCTGATTAGTGCCAAAACCCAACATCTTAAGTACCTAAAGGATGATTTAAGATACAAGAAAGTTGAGGAAAAATCAACTTGTAACAACGTCCAAACAAAGATAAGAAAGTTTGAGGAAAAACTAAAGCAGGAAGTCTGCTTTGATCTACCAACAGCTTTTTGGCATAGAAAGAGGCATGAGGTAGCCCTCCCATATGTCAAAGAATTTAAAGAAAAAAACATCTCTACCAAAGCTCTACCTATCCAAATGAATCAAGAACTAACGGATATTTGTAGAGCTGAAATAGAGAATCTCCTTAAGAAAGGAATCATCAGGAAGTCTAGATCACCATGGTCTTGTCCAACTTTTTATGTCTAGAAAAATGCTGAGATAGAAAGAGGTGTTTCCAGACTAGTCATCAAGTACAAGCCCCATAACAAAATCTTAGAATGGGTAAGGTACCCAATTCCCAACAAAAAAGACCTAGTCAATAGGCTTAGTAGAACAATGGTTTTCAGTAAGTTTGACATGAATAGTGGTTTTTGGCAGATATAAATAAGAGAGTCTAATAAATACAAGACAGCCTTTACCACACCCTTTGGACATTATGAATGGAACGTAATGCCCTTTGGTCTAAAAAATGCACTTTCTGAATTCTAAAATATCATGAATGAGATTTTCAATCCATTCTCCAGCCGTACAATTGTGTACATCGATGATGTACTCATTATATATATATATATATATTATATATATATATGTTTCTAATTTATTTTTCATTGTAGATTTTTTTTTTTTTTTTTTTTTTTTTTTTTTTTTTTTTTGAGAAGGTCATTGTAGAATTTGATTAGTTTATAAGAAAACAAAAGTGGAATATATTCTCAAATTCATGCATCTAATAATTAACAGAAACACGCTACATATGGAATAAAAACCATTCTTTGTGTTTTCTTTTATGCTTTAATAACTGATATACTGCAATGTGTCATGCACTTGATTTTTTTTTTTATTAAATATTTTTGTGGCTTTATAAGAGAAAGAAAATGAATGTATAGCATATTGTGATTAATAGAACATAAAATAAAATATTTATAAGGAGAGAAATTATTTTGATTCAAAATATGTATAATTATTTAATTAATTAAATAATTATACATACACATGTATATTGAGTCACACAATTGACATCTTAATTACACGTATAAAATTCAATATAACTATGTCTCCCAAAAAAGAAAAACTAAACAAGAAAAGCATGCTCTATTACCAATTTCCTTTTACATCACAATACTAACCTCTATTACAAGGAAAAAACTTCTGTTGTGTAATTTATATGTGTTTTGAATGTCGCAAACCTATTTGCCCCTCCTATACCCCCTCTCAGTTTTTCTTTTGAATTCATGAGGCAATATGACCAAGGGATTAGTTATAAGTTTTTGATCCAACCCATATATAGGTTTTCATTGAATTTTTGGTTTATTCACTCTTTGGCCTGATATACAAAAAAGGAAAGTGGCAGTGGTGACCGGAAGTTTCAGTTGAGCCATCTCCAATTTCGTGACCAAATCCAACTATTCAACATAATAAAACAATATAAACTAAGACATTTCAAATAATCTAAGCCCAATTTCTCCAAAAAAAAAAAAAAAAGAAATCTAAGCCCGTGCAATTTTTTGACCACCTGTCACTACAACAAACTTGAGTCTTTTCAACATATTTATATCCATGGTCACTTAAAAATGTAAATAACAGTTTAATTTTCTACGGTTGAATATAACTGTAGAGTAAAAATAAGGAAATTCATAAATTTTTTTCTGCAGTTATTATAACTGTTGAAAAAAAGTACTAAAAAATATTTGGTTTTAGTTTTTTTTTTTTTCTTTAGGCACTGTAGTAAAAGGGAGTCAAAAGAGAGAATAGTTTAATCAACAACTTGATCAACTGTGGATAAAATAAATTAAATTTTGCATCAAAGGTTGTAAAATGTTGGAAAACAATTACACTATATTGTATAAAAGCTCATTTTAAACTAAGAGAGTTTAAAGCATTAAGGAGATAGATATTTCCAAAAGGGGCTCTCTCGCTCTCGCTCCCACTCTCTTTCATAACTCACATCTCTCTCGGCTCTTCACAGGTTCTCAGCTCCTAATAGGTTCTCTCTCTCTCTCTTCCTTGTGTTTTTCTGTTATTTTCTCGACAACCAAACAGAGTTTTTGACTTTGGTTGAATTTTAATTTTATTTTATTTTTTTGCTTCAGATTCACCGAGTTGGTACAATCGCATCCAAATCTTGCATATATTCACACTTTGACCTATCCAAACCTCTGATTAGATATCTTCTATACATTGATGAATCCAATTTCACATTCTCCTTGAAAGCCTAACCTTCAATTTTGTATTTCTTTGTTTTTCCATTGATAGCAGAAACGTTTTGTTTTTTATTTGGGATTTTTTGTATATAACTTGTATAATTAAACTGCAAATCTAGAATTATTGTTTATTAATATAATTACTCTTACTATATAATTTAGGTTTGTTTTTCAATGGTCTTTTGGAATTTAGAGTTTGATGCGTTTTTCATGAGTGTTTTTCAATGGTCTTTTGGAATTTAGCTTTGAGGCTTATAGTAATAGGTTTCTTTTAAAAAAAAAAAATGTGGATTATGAAAACAGTGGAATAATTTTCTCTTTAGCTTCCTAAGGTTTCACTGTACTGTCACTTCAACATTATTTTCTATATCTTTGTCTGTACTGATATCTGTATAGGTCTGCAATAATTTTATAAAAAAGTGGATTGTTAATGAGGCTGATAGTGTGGTCAGATTTTAGAATATTAGAAGAAAAAAAGCTAAAAAATACTGGAAGTTCATGTGTCGAATACAACCACTAGTTTGAATGATTCATTACTAGGATATATTGCACTTAAGAGAAGTTTTTGGGGAAGGAGGTATTTCATAATTAGTGCACAAATATTAAAGAAAAAGCATGGATAAAATAGTGGGCATTGCAAACTGTGAAGAAAAAGCATGGATTAGTGAGGCTTGTGAAAATCAAGCAATAAGGATTGATGTGGGGATGTCAAAAGGGTGTGGTGCTGGGTTCCAAAAGGTTTTGGAGATTAGTGAGAATTTAGGGTTAATATTTTTGACCTTGAACCCATTGTATCGGGATAAGTATTTGCATAGAGAGAGGAAGGGAGGGCTTGGGTTGTTGATTCCAGAACAAGGATTGAAACGAGTGGAAGTGAAGGCTTAGGAGTTTGGGTAATCTAAACTTTTAACATATGTATACATGTCATTTTTCATGTTGGAATTGATCATTTGAAATTCATTTTGTGGAGTATAGAATTGTCCAATTTTTTTTTTTTTTTTTATAAGCAATTGTTGTTGTAGGAAAATTAGATGTAGAATAAAGATTGTAGTGGCATTCCTTGCATTTGAATATAAGTTGTACAACTTTCTATTCAAAGATTGCTCGAGCATTGTGATTATCTAAAGATTTGGATTCCTGTTTCTGGTTTTAATAAATTGTAGTTACTAAAAAAATGCTTATATCAATAAATTGTTATTTGTTTCACGAATCCAGTTTTGCCATTTTAGTAGAATTATAAACCACTTGGAAACTGTTAGATTCTAAGACTTTAGGGACTAATGTATTAGAACTTCAATATGTATTATGTTGACAAACCATGATCAAAAAATTTAGTCTAGGTTTGGACTTGCTCAAAGTTTGGTTTAATGTAAGTTTGGAATCGAGTAATTCAAGGAAATTACTGTTCTATTTCTGTAAGGCTCGATCGATCGAAGAATAGACTCGATCGATCGAGAATCGTGGATAAAAAATTTTCTGCAGAATTTTAAGTCCGCCCAAATAGTTGTTTAAGCCTATTAAGGATTAGGGTTTCAGATCTACTTCTTCTACTATGTAAAGGAAACCCTAAGCATGTTTTTAAAAAGACTTTTTAGAGAGAGAAGAGTGTGCCTTTTTTGTAGATCTAGGGTTTTGTACCAAAAGCTCTTTAGAGTCTTTTTGTTTTGATGCTGTATGTGTCTTGTGATATTTAGAGATGTTTGCCTTCATACCTACTTAAGGTTATCAAGATCAAGATTGATGTCGAGACCTTGTTGATCGTTTCAGTTGCTGCATAAAGAACTTCAAGAAATACAAGTGGTGTATTTATGGTTGCTGTGGATCTAAGAAAGAAGTAGTCTGTGGACTCGGAGTTGTCACGTGGTCATGGTAATAAATTTCCTACTCGAGGTAGCAATAGGATGTTATTGGTCTAAGTCGTTATTGTGTAAACTTATGTGATAAATTTTGTAGAAATTGTGATTGATCACTATTTACTTATCGTCTCACATGTATCTTATGCTTTTGCTAATTGCACACACTTCACAAGTTATTCTTTGCTAAGCTTTGTACATGGAATTGTGTGTGAATCTAGTTTGGCCATCCAAGATTATGTTTTCCATGGTGTTTGGTGCAAAATATGTTTAAGGGTTGGCAAAAATTATGTTTTGATGATTAAAAACTTTGTTTTGAAGTTCTGGGTTGAAAACTCATGTTTTTGAAAAACTTTTAAAGTCATTCTCATGCATTTCATCCATGAAATAACTTGGTTTGAGAGGTTTTTGCAAAATCTTTTGCTGTTTTTTTTTTTTCAAAAATTCTGTTTTCTAGAATTTCGATCGATTGAATGTGTTTTTCAACCTATCAAAAATCCCTTGATTTTAATCATTACTTTCTGCCTGACTCGATTGGTATTTGATCGATGCTCGATCGATTGAAACTGAAAAATTTTCAGTTTTTAAATTTTTGGCCAAACTGTTTTTTTTTTTTTTTTTCATGCATCATTTGTGTTTAGGATTCACATGCATTGCATTGTTTGTTTGTTTTGTTTTGTTTTTTTTTTTTTTTTTTTTTTTATCTATCTTGCAGTTATGCGGTCATATCTCTCATTTTTTTCACATATATTATGCATATAATTTGCTAAATTGGGTATCAACTCGATTTAAAAATTGATTGATTAATTTTTGAGTCCTTTGTACATTTTAGTATATGCTATTTTTTATGTGTGAATTGCAGAAAATATATTTCTTAAGAGATATGATGTATAATCAATGTGCAAATGTTTTCTCTACTCATGCAATTGTTTATGGGTCACATAGTGTCAAGTTTGCATTTATTAAAAGAGAAAATATTTTTCTTGAAGTGAATCCTCAATTTTTTTTTTAAGTTAGGTTTGTGTGCTTTTAGTTTTTCCCACCTCCTAAATTTTCCCCAAAACTGTTTTTTTCCAAAACATATGTTTTTCCTATTTTTATAGGGGAAGAATTTTTTTTTTTTTTAACCCTTGTTGCTCTTCATAAGGGGAGTTGCCTCTATTCTCTATAGAGCTGGATTCTTTTGTTTCCTTGATTCTCCATTTTCTCTTATCCTTTGTTGCAAATGTTGTCTATTTACTCTTTGTTTGAGTTGTATTTGTCCATATGTGATAAAAAGGGTGGGAAATAGATGAAATGTGAGAATCCTGTTTGTTTTGTTTACGAGGAGTTGAAATTTTTTTTTTTTGAAAGGGGAAGAATATAAAAACTTTTTAAATATTCTAACTTAGGGGGAGAGTTAGTTTACTTTTGTTTTTATATTGTGTTTCATTTTGGTTTGACAGGCCATAAATGCGTTGACCCCTTGTAATTAATTAAATTGATTAATTAGCCAAGTTATTAATTAATCAAATTAACATGTAATATCATGTGGCAGCACAAACAAATCATCAAAACTAAGTTATGCAACGGAAAAATAAATGACAAGGTATTCGTTTACGAATGAAGAAAACCTGACGGCAAAAACTCCACCGGGTGATTTAAGGTCACCACTCCCGAAACTCCACTATTATCACAACAAGCGGTTACAAGCAAGGAATCCCAAGTACCTTACCAACCTACAGTTGAACCCTTACCCCAATACCCAATTGGACTTGTTTTGTAGTAATAGTTTCTCCTTTCAATGCACGGCTCCCAAGTACGTGACTAACCAGATGCGCGGATCCTAGTACACGACTTCAAACACCAACTAGAGAGAGAGAGTTGTTGGCTGCAAAGTTCTTCAAATCATCCATACAATGAATATCAAGAAGATGCTTGGTTACAAAACCCTTAGGTGCACATTACATAGCAATCTTCTTCACAAAAGATGAACTAGGGTATGAACTTTATCTTTTTGATCACAAATTGCATGAACAAGGATTGCTCAATACTTGTGCAGTTTGCATCTCTTTTGACGGCCATTAAAACAATCCTTTTATGTTTCTAGGGTTAGGAGAAAAGAAGTCCTAAAGACACATTCACGGATTGGACTTGAAACAGAACTGAAAATCTGTTTTCTTTAATTCTCGACAGATAGAGGTGTCGAGGATCTGTCGAGAAGCTGTCGAGGGACGGGGTAAACAGCTTCTTAAATCTCGATAGATGCATGTGTTAAGCCAGGTGTCGAGATTTAGTAACTTACACTTCCTTGCTTGTTTCTTGGACAGACTTGATGACTTCAACACTGAATCTTGAAACACTGTTTCTTGAAGTGTTAAACACATCCTAAATCTACCCAAATACAAGTAAAGTGTGTTTTGTCTAAGGAGAAGCCAATTACATAAAATAGCGACATATGTTAATAAACTTGAACTACATATGTCCTAACAATCTCCCCCTTTGGCAATCCGTGACAAAACCACAACAAACAAATGAAAATATGAGAGAAGTCATAAAACACTTTAACTCATATTCACTTGTTACATAAAATAAAATCTATCCTAACACAAACTCTTGAAAAACTTTGCAAGAAGAGAGTTTATGGCAAGAAGACTTTGACAACCTGTATTTTTGAAATACTTATAAACAAAACACATTAAGGCATCTTTGTGTGAAGCAGAAATAATAGATTGCATACAAGTAAAGAAACATGTGTATAAAGACAGAAAAGAAACAACACATTGAAAGATAGGTGAAAGAAACATCCATCATCATCATATATATCAAGAAATAAGTACAATGTATGTCAATACATGATCAATATATCTCTAAAAAGATAGAAAAGAAAAAAATACATATGATCCTCACTACATCCCTCAATCCACACTCCCTTTATAAAAAATGTCCTATGCTAGCTCTCCCCCTAAGCATGACTACTCTCATACCAAAACTACTTCCCCTTTTTGTTACGAGTGACAAAGGGTAGAGTGTCATGTAGACATCTCGTCAGAAGAGCTCACATCTCCATCATCATTATCATCGGAAGCATCATCGTTATTACCGTCATCATCAGCCTCAGTCTCAGTTAAAACATGAGGTGGTGGAGGAGAAGCCTCTGGAGCAAAGCCGCCCAAGGTCGCCTGGCGATGCGACCAACACGAACGTTCACCTAATACAGCTCCGTGGAGAGTGTATAGAGGCGAGCATCCATACGCTGAAGCTGCGCCATGATGTCTCCTAGCGTGACGTCGCTCGAAGAAGAAGGAGCAGATGTCGCTCGAGCAGATCTGGAGGTAGTCGGACGGGAGGAAGGAGTAGCACCATCTGACTGTCTTGATCTAAATTGTGCCTCGCTACGTTTTACGGTAGCGGCATCTATGGCAGACATGACATGGTAAGGATCGGACGAAGGGAATGGGATGGAAAAACGGCGAAGAATCCTCGTGATAGCAGAAGGGAAAATGAGCTTATCACGGGTGGCCATATCTCTATAGACATATATGATGGAGAAAATAAACTGTGAAGGAAAGTCTATAAAGAGATCCTCTAGGAGGGACAACAAAAACCGAGCGCAAGGCTCTGTGATAGAGTTATAGTGAGAAAGTGGGTTCAAAACAAAAGTCATCACCATGTTAAGGAAACGAGGACCTTTAGCAAAAGGTTGACATGGTGTATACTGATGATCTCCCCAAGAGGAAGGACGCTCACAGAACGTCGAGATAATATCGTCTTTGGACACAGTCCATAGACATTCACAACTAAGGTAATCAGGATGATCCACCCTAGGAACATGAAGCACCTTGGAGACTAACTCCGAAGTGACAGCAAAGTGCGTACCTCAAACGCAAGAGTAGAAAAGAGGTACTGAAGAATCAATCTCGTGGATATTGGAGTAAAACTCCTGTATCAACACGAGTGGACATGTGACTGAGACATCACACAGTGACTCCCAAGCCCGACTGTGAATGATATCGGGTAGGTCAGTATCGGCAAAATTTGCCAGGACAACGTGGCGTTCCGAATGAACACCTCGTTTAGAGAAGTTCTCCGAGAAGTCCTTATGGGATATCTCATCACAGAACCGGACAGATAAAGGAGTAGAATCCGAAGAGGAAGATCCCTTAGAACGCAGAGAGTTCTGGGATGGAATAGACTTACGTTTCAGTGCCATAGACACTACTAACGCAAACATAGAGAGGGGGAGAAGAAGAAGACAAACAGAAAAGTCCCAAGCAATTCAATATTGGAAGAATATATTGAAAAGAAAGAATGTATGCATGGGAAATGTAAGAGCATGTGACATGCAACAATAAAAACATCATGGGCTCAGCCCAATCCAAACCTAATAGCACACAACATATTTGCACACATCTAAATGCATGAAAATACAATTAGAATGCTAATGTGATGCAATGCATGTAGTTTTAAAGATCAAATCTATAAAACCAACCCAAAAATTTCATGAAAACCTCAACAATTTTGAAAAGTCCCAAAAATTTTCAAAAACACAAAACTTAGGGTTTTAAAAACATGAAATGCATGAAAATGAGTGAAAAGATGCTTACTGAGTGATGAAGATCAAGAAGAACACTTGAAAAAGCCTTAGGAAGAGGTTTGGAGAGAGTGAGAGAGGTTTTGGGAGAGAGAACACGTGCTATCGAGTGAGAGAGATCGAGCGAAATGACTGAAAATCATGACAGAATCTATTTATAGACCTTCAGTAATTCTCGACAGCTGCAGGTATCGAGAGGTATCAAGACAGCTATCGAGATAGGTGTCGAGAAAATGCACGTCGACAGATGAAGCTATCGAGGTCATGTGTCGAGAAAGAAGGATTAAGCATGAAGGAACCTCGATCGATCCAGAAGCTATCGAGCAGACAGAAAGTTTCTCGATCGATCCACCAAGTGTCGAGGATGTGTCGAGACTGCGTTTAGAAAAAGTCTAAGAAGCTCGACAGACAGCTAGGTGTCGAGAGGTGTCGAGGAGGTGTCGAGATGCCTTTAAAAACAGTTTTTCAAAAGAGGAAAAACACAGACATGAATGCAATCATGCATGCAACTCAACCAAAGATCCAAGCAACACATTAAGCTCTCAAAATCATCTCTCAACAAGAATTTTAAAGCACATGTATCCCAAAACACGTACATACACACTAAACAAGTCTAACCAATTTTATATTTCAAAAATAAGTTAAGACAGTTTAGTGAGCATACATTAACACATGTAAACCTTGTGATGGCTAAATCATATTGTACCTGCACATGTATCAAAAATAGCAAAGAGTATTGCGTGTTGTGTGTGAAAACATCGCAAGATTGCATAAGTGTCTCAAAGTTATTATGATTTGAGATATGAGAAAATCACTTTAACTCACACACAATCATAACTGTTTGATGGGGACTATCACCTTTAAGGTACATCCTATAACTCCCACATCTCCTAGAAAACATGCTTGCAACCATATTTTAAAGCATTTTGATCTTTTTGCTTTTTATTTCTTTGCATATTTTCTTTTATTAAGCATATCATGCATGGGCATACAAGAGAAAGAAAAGAAATACCCAATTATGTTAAGTTTTTGACATTGCACTTTTGCTATGCCGAAGCATACAGATGTCATATCATGATTGGCGAGTAACAGTGGTGAGATGGTTATTTATGCCTTTCTCTTAGGATTTTCTAGTCCTACCCGTCAAAAAGAGTGACACGAGTGTTAAGTAGAAGAGATCACTTAATCTTACTCATCACACACCAAGAGTTACAAAGCTCACTTGCTCAGTTGTGCAGAAGAATGCTCATCTAAGCTATAAATGATACAAAGTTTAGAAAACTCTGTTTCAATGGCCATTTTAAAAGTTCACATGAACCAATGCACACAAACACACACTGTTTTTGTATTTTTCAATTTTTTTTTTATTTTTATCAAAAAAACAAGAATAAAACACAAAACTGAAAACACACAAACAAAAACAAGTTTGAAGAAAGCAAGACAATGCATAAAACTAGACTAACTCAAAACAGTAAAGAAATACACAAGTAATGCAACACAACAAAAACAGGGAGAGAGAAGAAGAAGAGACTAAAATCACTTAGATTCCTTTTCCTTCCACACCTTGGAAGAACCTTTCCTTTTAGTTAACCCTTGAATCGGTGAAGTGGGAGAAGAATATGAACCGTTCAAGTTCGAAAGGAACATGAGGGCTTTAAGAATGTCTCCAAGAGGAGCGAGAGAAGTCTGAAGCTGATTCTGGTTCCCAAACGCTATCAAGCCATTGCTTTGTTGAGTGGCAAGCCACTTATAGCAATTTGGTCGAGTATGACCAGCAACACCACAATGATAATAGAAATGCGGCTTCTTCTGTTTGGGCTTTTGAGAGATAGTCTTCTTAGTCCTAGGGTTTCTAGTTTCCCTTTTTTCAACTTTAGAAAGTGCTCCTAGGATGGACTTGCCCTTGTCTAAGTTCTCACTAGCTAAATCAGTTTTAACATTCTTATCCTCAGTTTTAATGTTATTAGCAGGTGGAATAAAAATAGTAGTACTAGCAGAAGGAGTATTAGAGAGACAGAATTCATACCCCAATCCAATACGATCTGAAGAAGATTTCTAAGCACTTAGCATCTCGTCCAGCTTTGCATTCGATGTCCTTTCCAGTTGTGCTCTGACTTGAAACAGCTCCGATTCAAGCTTCTTGGTCCTCTCAGCCAAGAAATTGTTTTCGAACCTCAATGCCCTAATGGTCTGATTTGCTTCATCAACCTTGGTGGAAAGCTCCTCACGGTCAAGTTCCACATCACTGAACTTCTTGGTGGCCAGCCTATAGAGCTTCTCATGCTTCTCAGAAAACTTGTACAGTTTCTCATAGGCAGTATGGATATCATCTTGATCATCCATAATCTCACACTTGGCATCCACCAACTCATTTTCTTCATCCATTTCTTCAGTAACCCCATCAGTAGGATTAACAGTGGCAGTGAAGGCATTCAAGATTCCGTCGTCTTCATTTTTGGAATCGTCCTCGGGCTCCATGTCGCTTAAGGTAACAACAAGTGCCTTGCTCTTCCCTATGTTCTTAAGGTACGTTGGACACTCTTGTTTCATGTGTCCGAAGCCTTGACACCCAAAGCATTTTGGCCCAGTGGGAACAGTGTACTGACCGCCATCCTTGACATCCTTCTTCCCTTTATCCGAATTCTTGAATTGTGAAGAACTGGATTGCCTATGGTCTTTGTTGAAGCCCTTTCCATTGACATTCTTCATGAATTTCTTGAATTGCCTTGTAATATAGGACTTCATTTTTGAATCTTCATCGTCTGAAGAATCATCCGTATCACTGCTCTTGGCCTTTAGTGCCATGCTCTTGCCCTTGCTTGACTTGCCTAACCTAGTCAGTCCTAACTCGTAGGTTTGCAAGTTTTCAACCAGCTTAGTCAGAGGAATTCTGTCAATATCCTTCGATTCCTTTATCCCCGTGATCTTAGCATGGAATCTCTCGGGCAGCGATCTGAGCACTTTCCTTACTATCTTGGGTTCAGGAATGGTTTCCCCAAGATTGAAAGCTGAATTCACTATGTCCTTGAGCTTGGCATAGAACTCATCAAATGACTCATCCTCCTCCATCTTAATTTTTTCAAAGCTTGTGGTGAGCCTCTGTAGTTTTGAATCTTTGACATCTTTAGTTCCCTCATAGGTTGTCGAGAGAATGGTCCATGCTTCCTTAGCAGTTTTTGTTGAGGAAATTTTCTTGAACTCCTCATTGGTGACTGCATTGAATAGGGCATTCAATGCTCTGTTGTTGAAGTTTGCCGCCTTGATCTTGGCATCATCCCAGTCGGCTGGCACTTCTGTAGGCTTGGTTCAGCCTATCTCCACAGCCTGCCACACTTTCTCATCTAAAGACTGCAAGAAAGCTTTCATGCGTACTTTCCAGTATGCATAGTTAGTGCCATCAAATAATGGAGGTATAATAAGAGATTGACCTCTATCCATGACAGCAGGGGTCAATGGATCACACACAAGAATTAAACCCTAATCAGAGTGTGCTTGCTCTGATACCACTTGACAGGCCATAAACGCGTTGACCCATTGTGATTAATTAAATTGATTAATTAGCCAAGTTATTAATTAATCAAATTAACATGCAATATCACGTGGCAGCACAAATAAATCACCAAAACTAAGTTATGCAGCGGAAAAATAAATGACAAGGTGATTTGTTTACGAATGGGGAAAACCTGACAGCAAAAACCCCACCGGGTGATTTAAGGTCACCACTCCCGAAACTCCACTATTATCACAACAAGCAGTTACAAGCAAGGAATCCCAAGTACTTTACCAACCTATAGTTAAACCCTTACCCCAATACCCAATTGGACTTGTTCTGTAGTGACAATTTCTCCTTTCAATGCACGGCTCCCAAGTACGTGACTAACCAGATGCGTGGATCCCAATACGCGACTTTAAACACCAACTAGAGAGAGAGTTGTTGGCTACAAAGTTCTTCAAATCATCCACACGATGAATATCAAGAAGATACTTGGTTACAAAATCCTACGGTGCACATTACACAGCAATCTTCTTCACAAAAGATGAACTAGGGCATGAACTTTGTCTTTTTGATCACAAATTGCATGAACAAGGATTGCTCAATACTTGTGCAACTTGCATCTCTTTTGACGGTCCTTAAAACAATCCTTTTATATGTCTAGGGTTAGGAGAAAAGAAGTCCCAAAGACACATTCACAGATTGGATTTGAAACAGAACTGAAAATTTGTTTTCTTTAATTCTCGACAGATAGAGGTGTCAAGGATTTGTCGAGAAGCTGTCAAGGCTCGGGGTAAACAACTTCTTAAATCTCGATAGATGCATGTGTCGAGCCAGGTGTCGAGATTTAGTAACTTGCACTTCCTTGCTTGTTTCTTGGACAAACTTGATGACTTCAACACTGAATCTTGAAACACTGTTTTTTGAAGTGTTAAACACATTCTAAATCTACCCAAATACAAGTAAAGTGCGTTTTGTCTAAGGATAAGCCAATTACATAAAATAGCGACATATGTTAACAAACTTGAACTACATATGTCCTAACATGGTTTACTTGTATTTTCCACAAATGCGTTTATGTGTTTGTTAAGCATTTCAGGAATATACAGGTTGATTCAGTCGTGTTATTGACTACACTAGCAATTGATAGATAGTGGTTAGGTTGAATTGTTTTTGGGCATTTTGTAATGGGCTATTTTGTAACTTTGAGCATTTTTATTTTGGTATGTGTTTTGTCACGGATTGGCAAAGGGAGAGGTTGTTAGGTTCTAAGATCTTAGGGACTAATGTATTAGAGTTTTAATATGTATTATGTTGGCAAACCATGATCAAAACATTTAGTCTAGGTTTAGACTTGCTCAAAGTTTGGTTTAATGTAAGTTTGGAATCGAGTAATTGCAGGAAATTACTATTCTATTTCTGCAAGGCTCGATCAATCGAAGAATGGACTCGATTGATCGAGAATCATGGATCAGGAACTTTCTGCAGAATTTTAAGTCGGCCCAAACATCTATTCAAGCCCAAACATCTATTCAAGCCCATTAAGGATTAGGGTTTCAGATCTACTTCTTCTAATATATAAAGGATACCCTAAGCACGTTTTTAAAAAGATTTTTTAGAGAGAGAAGAGTGTGCCTCTTTTGTAGATCTAGGGTTTTGTACCCAAAAGCTCTTTAGAGTCTTTTTGTTTTGATGCTATATGTGTGAATCACTTGTGAGATCTAAAAGTGTTTTCCTTCATACATACTTAGGGTTATCAACATCAAGATTGATATCGAGACCTTGGTGATCATTTCAATTGTTGCATAAAGAGCTTCAAGAAATACAAGTGATGTACTTGTGGATGCTGTAGATCTAAGAAAGAAGTAGTCGTGAACTCGGAGCTGTCATGTGATCGTAGTAATAAGTTTCCTACTCGAGGTAGCAATAAGATGTTATTGGTCTAAGTCGCTATTGTGTAAATTTCAATTCTTTCATAGTGGATCTGTTTTGCCTTGAAGATAGTTAAGTTAAATCCTCCCCAGGTTTTTATTGGTTTGGTTTTCCTAGGTTATCATATCGTTGTGTTATTTATTTTCTGCATTATTTCAATGATATGATTTATCTATGTTAACCTAAATCTGCATAATTTACCTAAGTTAATCACTTGGCTAAATAACTAGGTTAATTTGGTTGTGTTTAAGGGTTTTAAAAACTGTACAGAAATGTTTGATGACTTAAAACTCTTTTACCTTCTCCTTTTGGAACCATGATATCAACCATACCACATTTTGATAATTTAAATGTGTGTTTCTAGGTTAGCTTCATGAATTTGGTCTGTTCATACATTCAGTTAAGCTTTAATATGCTTGTCAATGTCTCATTAGCTTAGTCCATATACTCCTTTGGCTTGTCTTGTTAAACCCAAAATATGAGTTCTTAATACTTTTTAGTGTGTTAATTCCTCTCTATTAAAATTGCTGTCATTCTCTAGGTCACACAAAGGTCTTGCCTAACATCAAAAGCATTAAAGTAAAAACTGGATTCTTTGCTCTTCTTTATGATTAAATTATTGTGGTTTTTGTTGTAGTGTTCATTTGGTGGAATTGCAAAGTACAGGTGAACTATATACTATGAAGACAATGGAAAAGTCAATGATGCTGAACCGTAACAAGGTATTAATATATAAGAGAATTGCTATTTGACTGTTTGAAGATACCTAGCCATTTCCTTTCTATCTGAAATCAATGTAACAAAAGAGAATATTTCTTTCAAAATCCTATCACTTTTTTTTTTTTTGGTGTCAAATAAATCCTAATGACTTATTTTGAGTCTACAAAAAGGTATTTGGTTTCATGATTATGTGGCTTAAAATTTGTTGCTCAAATAGCACCTCCTCCCCTTGTAAGAGCAAGGTGGGGTTGAGGTCATCAATTCAAGACCCATCAAGTAGGTGTGTAATTTATCAAGAAAAAAAAAAGGCTTAGAATCTGTGGCCTTCTCTTGCATTTGAAAGTTTCATGAATTTCATTAACTCCCATAATTGTAAAGACGCATATATGCACAACTAAAAACATTTTAAATATGTATGTGAATGAAAATTTCTTATATGTTTGGAAGTTTTTAAATTTTTAGTGAAAGAATCTAAGGAACACCGCAAGGAGAGTGATGCTAATGTACAACTCTTGAAGGCACAAGTTAATCGGGTTGAGAGTTTGCCAGCAAAAGTACTAAAAAACAGGGCCCCATTTGAGCTAGCCCAATCTGATTGTTCTTCATAACTTTACCAATTGGGTTATTTTTTAAACTTGACTAGTTCTTTTAAGTAAAGGGTAAAGAGAAATGGTTTTGGGGATATGTGATGGTTCAATAAATTTTCCAGCTACTAGCTATGTTTTGAATACAAAATGTCATGGTTGAAAATGATATTTTTCTAGCTCATAATATCCATACAAGAAGAAGGTCTTGCTTTATTTTCTTATCAAACCAAGATGGTTCTTGTGCTATGTCAAAATCAAAGTCGCATTACATGTGCTTGTTTAAAAGTTGTTTCAACTTCATTAGGCCCAATGTGGGCATTTTCCAGTGAGAAGTAACTTTCATTATAACTTCTTTTGTGATGTTAAATCTTTTTTAATTTCTTCATAAAATTGTAAGTTAGATTAAAGCTAAGGATAGAAGAGATCACAATTTTCCAAACTTGAAAGAAGTTGGAGATAATTTTCTTTCCATCTTCATTTAAATGGCTGCACCAATTGCTTGAAATCATGATGAATGATTCTAATGACCTAACACAGCCTCCTAGTTCGCACTGTAAATAGTTGTGGGATGTTGAAAATTACCCCAAATTCTCCTGCCATGTTTGCGGATCCTAGTATTGACAAAAACTAAAAAACTCGTATGAGTTTGGTAAATAACATAAAAAATGTGTTATGTCTTGAAATAGGCATGGCAGAATCTCCCCTGCAACACCTTTCCTTCTTTATTTATGAGATGAGGGGACGGCAGGCTTTTCGTTTCTTTTTTCTGGAGGGGATGGGGGTGATCATTAGGGAACTCATTGCTGTATTTGTATTACTTCTATATGGTAATTTATATATATTTTTATGCTCAATCTTATGCCTGTACAATGTTGATATTTGAGATGAAACTCTTCTACAAGTTATGTAAATAATTCACAATTAATTATTGAATCTTTTGTTAATTTTCCGTTGCAGGTTGTTGTTGGAAGTGTATAGAAGAGAAAAATTAGTCTGTTGTGAAGAGAAAGTATGAACTTTCATTCTATTCTAGTTGGATACATCTTCTTGTAGATATAGTCTGAGCTATCAACAGTCTGTCAAATGCTATGTTCTGCAAGTTTTGATTCACCTTTTGCTTCAAGTGCAGAACAAATCTCATGATGATGATTTCCAAAATTCTTGGATTGTGCAAAGTAAACATGTGACTTCCTCTTTACTTTTCTAAATATTCTTTAGTTCACTATGGTGTCATATGAATGAAATTACTGCTATATGTAATAATTAGGATGTACAGGTGGTAGAATTTCTAGGAAAATTACTTTTATCTTGCTCTACATCTACACATATTAAACTGTGAATCTTTTACCCTCTTGGTTGTCTTTCTTTTTTTATACAATTCTTGCTCTCTAAGCTATGTATGTTGGACTGCAATGATGGTTTTGAATCATAGGCCTAAGCTATGCAGGAGTATCTATATTCACCACCACCAATATACAAAGTTTACAAATTTAGAGTTCCCACATTGTGATCATAGTGTTATTGACATCTTTTTTAGTACTAACTACCATCTTTTCTAGTACTAACTACTACTACTTATACTAAATACTTTTGCTTTATGGTGGATAATAAGCTGGGTTAAGTACTTTGGTGTTACACAACGATCGTCTTCCATTTTTCATTGATTTATGTTGATTTCTTAAACATAAATCAAATTTGTAATTTGGCGGAATTGCCTTTAAGGCATCCATAGCTTTTTGAAAATATTGGAGTGAAGCCTCCCAAGGGAATTTTGCAATATGGGCCTCCTGGTACTGGAAAGACACTCATAGCAAAGGGTATTACTTTAGTTTTTTTTTTTTTTTTTTTTTTAATACTTATTTCGACGGTTTCAAACTGTTGAAATTTATCTTAAGACAACATATATTTCAATAGTTTTCAATAATATTTCGATGTTTAATAATTTTTGAGAAAGGCGAATCCCATTTTTCGACGGTCACATAAGGTGTAGAAAAAAAAGTTTCGACATAGTTTTTAGTGGCATTCTCAACAATTTCTAATACTTTTTTAGACGTTTTCAACCATTGAAAATAACAAATTTTCTTATAGTGTGTCTTGAATAGTCTACTAAATATTCAACTAATCTACATAAAATTACTTCTTCACCAACATATTTTTTAACTCTATTGTGGTACGGTCGTAAAGTTATTTTTTTGTGCAACTTAGATTTTCAACACCTTGTAATAGGAAATTCAAGTTATTATCTGCTAGAAACCAAAAAATATATATATTCTTTTACAAAATATTTTTGCACAAGTAGCTAATCTAAAATTTGAGAATTAGCATTTTTTCAATGTTAGAACATTATACAAAGAGTAAAATAAATTATAATCATTTGACAAATCAAAGAGTTCAATTAAGTGATCGAGAAACTAAGAAATACGTACATTTTATTTTACAAACTCTTTTTTCACAAGTAGATGATATATATAAAATTTGAGAACTGACATTTTGTTCTATGTTAGAAGATTGTACAATTAATTAAATTAAGTTATAAACAATTAACAGATCTAAGAATTTGATTAATTACAAGATCCAGAATTAGAAAAGCTTGCTTGCGAATTCGTCTACACGGGAAGAAGCTGACTTTTTAGCAAGTTCTCTGAGTTGTGATAAGCTTCTTCCAAGTTTCATAGCCACCTTCATTTCAAACAGTTCCCCATTTTCTCTTTTCTCCAAATCTTTTTCCTCAAGTGTGGCTTCAATTGATTCTTGTAATAGCTGGAAAAATCCACCACAGTTTCTATACATCTCAATCACCATGCCAACTTGCCCACCATGCTCAAAAGCATTAACTGTGCTCGCTAAAGCCCCAGCAGCCACTGCTACTATTGGTGCCGATGATCCATTACCAATAAAAGCTGAGCCAAGGGCTGCTATGCCCGTGAGTAAAGGACCTGAGATAGCTAAAGTCTTGTTGATTTTCAACGCCAAGTTTCCAAGTCTTACATAGTCCTCTATGTCTTTTCTCTCCACCACCTTAATGATCTCTCGCATTTCCATTTCAATTTCCTCACTCCATCCATTGTTACATTGTTTTCCTTCATGTGAAAAGTTTTTCTTTTGTAGTACTTGATTTTTAGGCCACCAAACAGCTGTCTCAAACTTTGCTGGGAATTTTTCAAGCATTGTACCAAGCAAGGGAAGTGGGTAGGCTTTGTCAAGAGCCAAAACCTTTTCCATCAGCTCCTTCACATCTTCTTGAGTTGGAGTTCCAATGGCGAGCATGCTTTGGATTTGGCTTTGTAGCTGCTTGAACAATCTTGTAGCATTGCGTTGCTCCTCGGCAAGTTGTGAAGGTTGAATTTTGTTCATTATAAGCAACATCCCCGTGGCTGCGGAATACAAAAGAGTAGACGATAATTTCAAAGCCAAAAGAGGCATTCCAATGCCACTAGTTGCAGCAACACCAGCCATTGTTGCAGCTGTGAGAATTATCATGTTGATGGAGTTTAGAAGAAGGGTGTTCCAGTTGTCACGTTGCTCTCCAATGTTGGCGTGCATCTCTACTCTATCAGCTACGGCCTCTAAGATGGCATAGAGTTGAATGGTAACATTATTAGTAGAGCTGTGTGATCTATCATCGATGACATTGAACTTTTCTACTGGGGTTGTGTTTATGAACCCGTTTCTTATATTCAGTTCCTCACCTAGATTTCTCTTTGGTACTTTTGGAACTGAGAAAGAGACTTTTGGAAGTTTTGGGACTTGAATAGCAGCATGGATTTTCCTTGAACAACAAGAAGAAGAAGAAGATGCAGAAGGTAAAAGGAGAGCTGAAGCCATTTGATTGAGAGGTTATTTCTCTTTGGTTATTGTGTATTTGTGTTGCAGAAAGAATATTTTTGGATCATGTGTATTTGTGTTGTAGAAAGAAAAGGTTTTGAATGAAGATTGAGAGGCACATTGGGTCTTATTTATAGTGTTGGAAACAGAACTATAACACTGGGTCATATACCGGAAAATGTTGAATTGGAATGGTTTTGACTGGCTTGACCCAGCGTATTGGCTGACCATTTCACTTTATGTTTTTTTGGGGGGTTAATTCCATTGGCTGACCCATTCTGTATTCATAATTTTCCAAGTTCAAAATTTTTGAATCATGGTCTTGGCTCCCTACTGTACATGACGTAGCTATTAGCCTATTTGTATTATTACTACCAACTGCTTGCTTTCTTTATATTTCATGTCATGCAGTTGCATTAGACATCTTTAAGAGGTCAACATCTCCAAAAGCATGTGCTACGGCTACTTCATACCCACACCAAGTCGAAAATCTTAGAATATCATAAATTTTGAGTAATAGATATTGCCAAAAAGTCAACGGTAAATAATAGAGAAAAAGTAATGAGTCTATATTAAAGTGATTATTTATAATTTACAGTTAATGACACCAAGTCAAAAGTCTTAGTATCATAACTTTTGTTTATAATTTTGTCATAATTTTGAGGTACTCAACAGTAATTAACAGAGAAAAAGTGACGGGTTTGTTTTAAAATGATCATTTACAACTTACAAACATTGTGTAATAGACATTGCCCAAATTATTATATGTATATATTTTATTTGGTTTTATTATTAGATTCTGAGGACCTTGGCATAATTAATCAGGGCCGGCCCAAGGCCTAGGCCCAAGCCCCCCCCCCCCCCCCCCCCCAAAAACCCTCCCCTCCCAATAAATATTTACCCTTTATGAAAGAGACCCCATCTCATTATAAAAGGCTCAAAATTTTATAAAAATATAAATTTTTTCAAATTGTTGTGCACTTTTTACTATTAGTGATGTTAAGGATATCACAAATTTTATTATAAATTTACAAACTGACATGCTACCAATCACAAAAAGGTATTTTAAATATTCATTAATTACATTATTGAAGCTCATCCTTCACTATTATTGTCACATTATTTTAAATATTCCTTTTTTATTTCTAACAATGCTTTAAAAAAAATTTTGCAATTGTGTTAGATCATCAATGATGATTAATCCTCCCTAATAGTTTGAAACTTTAACATTTGTAAACTAATCTTCTACAAAGCCACACATCAATTAATATCATAGATTATAAATGTAATTAACTATATATGTATCGTTATATATTCAAGATAAATTAATTCTTTTTTTTTTTTTAAATTTCTTTTTGTTAAATTAAATTTTCAACTATGATATTCAATTCTCTATATAAAATAAACCTTAGTTTTAGTTAATATTATTCATTAAATTATGTATTTAATACATCAAATTAAAAGTTTAAAAGTATTTTCTTCTCCAAAAAAAAAAAATAACCTCAATTTGATTTATATTAAAAATTTGATTTAATTAATATTTATAGAAAAAAGGCCCATATATATATATATATATATATATATATATATATATATATATATATATATCGCCTTAGGCCCCAAATTAGGTTGGGCCAGCTCTGTAATTAATTGAAGTTAAAAGCTCAAATTAAGCAAATGGGTTTCCTGTGACACCCAGCTAGGAAAATGGAGCCTATTACTAATTTGAAGAAAAACAAGTAATGGAGTTAAGGTACTCGTAGAGGGTGGCGTTGCACGAAAAGACTTTTGAAAATACTTTCACACAAGATTAACCGTTAAAACTATTATGTCCTTAAAAGAAAGATCTAAAAAAATAAAAATAAAAATAATAGGAACTAAGAAAATATAAAGAAAAATAGACACAATCACAAACAAGAAAATAACACTATGGGTTTACGCTGCTTGGCTTTAAAGCCTATGTCCAAGGATAACGATAAAGAGAAAATTGCAGTAACAAATATGGAGATTAAGGGTGCATTTGTTTCAATGAAAAATATTTTTCAACTATAAAATATTTTCAGCTAAAAACATTTCAGAAAACAAAACAATTTGTTTTTGGGTATTTTATTACTTTCCTAAAAATGCTTTGGAAAACATTTTAAGGCATTTAGTTTGTATAGGTAAAAAAATCCCAAAAATAATATAATCTCACAATGCACAAATCAACAATAAAATTTAATATGGCATAATCTCACAAAATCTGAACCAATTTGAAAATATTATAAGCAAGATACAGTAGAAGTTCAAGATCTAGGAGATTAAATTTTTGAAAAAAAAAAATGAAAAGACATAGATTCAGGCATAGGTGTTCTAGATCTAAATCTAATAGATCTTGGACGGTGGGGAGGAGCATTGAGTCACTCTCTATGCTACACGTATAAAATATTTTTTCCAAAAGATATTTCACATAAAAATAAAACAGGTTAAAAGTAGCATATATTGTCACTTTCTTAAAACCCAAACCCCAAATATACCCAAAACATTTTGTTCAAGAGAAATTTAATTTTCTCTAGTTTGAGATACTCTCACAGGAAAACAAATAACCAAGGTCACAACATTATAATTTATATAAAACACTAAATGATGTTATTTTGTTGAAACTTAATAGCTATATCAATCATGAAGAAAGAACTATTTAAAAAAAAAAAAAAATTTGGTAGACCAAAATAAAAAATCTCAAACTTTAGGTAACAAAATAAAAATAACGCTAGACTTTAAGGAAAAAAATTTAATTTGGTGTTTTGATTTAAGTCGGAATCTACCTCTCCTACTAGACTTTTAATTATTGGACCTGCCCCTAACTCTCAAAAACTCACTGTCTCTATAAGCGAGCGTACGTAGTCTCCTTATGGACTCGTTATTGTTTAACTATTGTACGTAAAATTTAAATCTCATCATTTCTATACAAGAGTGTAGTAATCAAATGATCATAAGTATTAGGTGGTAAGTTTAATAATAATGAAAAAAGTCTCATCCTCACTAATCTAAACTTTAAAAATTTTCAAATCAACTAGTATTTTTTTATACTCATTTATATGCTCAAATGTAGAAATACCTGCGGTACGTACTGGAAACAAAAGATTTTTTTCCTACGAATAAAGTAAGTTCTCCACACTCTTGGTCATGTACTCGTCCTTCAATTTTTTCCTCAATTCCTTAACCTTCTTTTCCCTCATAATAATAATAATAATAATAATAATAATAATAATAATAATAATAATAATAATCTTGGCCAAACACAAAAAGATGGTGATGCAATTTATATCTTCTTCCAATTTTTATTTGAACTCTTTTAGGTTTGTTGCTTTCCAAAGCAATATACTCTTGTTCGATCATAATATTCATAACATCTCATTAACACATGTTGAAGTTGTTTCCAATCTTTATTTGAAATCTTTAGGTTTGTTGCTTTCCAAAGCAATATACTCTTGTTGGATCACGGTATCCATAACATCTCCTTACCACATGTTGAGGTGTTTTTTCTATCAATTTCCTCTACATCAAATTTGGCATTAAAGAGTGTGATCATTACTACCAAAAGTTTTGTTGAGGATTCATCTTATGTCTTTCTCTCTAATACTCAATTCCATGAACCAATCAATAAATTCTTCAAATAGAACCATTCCATATCCATAGGTATCGAATTTGGCCTTAATACTAGTATGTTGCAAGAGATATGGCTTTCGAAAGTATTGGGTTTTGAGACTTTAGGTTTAAATGTATTAAAACTTCAATTTGTAATATTGGTAAACCATGATCAAAACGTTTGGTCCTGTTTTAGACTTGCTCAAAGTATGTTTAAGTTTGTAGTTGAAATCAAGTGCACTGCAAGATTTACTATGTAAATCTGCTTGGCTCGATCGATCGAAAATTAGACTTGATCGATCGAAACTCATGCAGATTGTTTTTCTGTAGAATTTTCCAACTCAGCTCAAGCCCAATTTGACGTGTAGGGTTTTATGTTTTGTCTTAAGTATAAAAGGGAAAGCCCTAGTCATGTTTTGAGGTTGCTCTTTATGTTGTGTGTGTGTGAATCTCTTGTGAGATCTAGAGGTGTTTACCTTCACATACACTTAGGATTATCAAGATCTAGATTGATGTCCAGAGCTTAGTGATCAATTCAGTTGCAGATTCAAGAGCTTAAAGATATACAAGCGAGAGTGCTTGTACTTGTTAGGAATCCAAGAAAGAAGTAGCCTATGGACTCGAAGCTGTCACGTAGTCGTGGTAGTAAATTTTCTACTCGAGTTAGCAATTGGATGTTAGTGGTCTAATTATGTAAACTTCAATTCTTTTATAGTGTGTTTGTTTTATCTTGAGGATAACTTGGTTAAATCCTCTCCAAGTTTTTTTATCGGTTTGGTTTTCCTAGGTTATCATATTATTGAGTTCTTTATTTTCCACACTTTACAATGATATGATATATTTGTGTTAACCTCGATCTATTTAATTTGACTAAGTAATCACTTGGCTAATTAACTAGGATAATCTGGGTATGTTTAAGGGGTCTAAATGAGAAATGCATAAATAACTATCTCACCACTGTTTATTAGCCAATCATGAACACCTTAGTACATATCGTAAGATTGTGTACTCGAGAAAGTGTAGCACATGCACAAAAAGAACATACGGTGTTGCCTCGGTTTGAATGTTAAAATTGATGTGTACATTATCTTGGCTATTTTTTTAATAAGTTTCCGATCAAATAAAATTGGTGTGTATATTATGAGGAAAATCAAGAAACTTACATGATTGCAAGCTTTTATTCAAGGAGATGTGAAAGTTATATGATGTAACTCGGAATAGTCTCTTTTAAATTTATGTGATGAATTTTGTAGAAATTGTACTTGATTACTATTCACATATCACCTCACATGTATCTCCAGTTTTTGCAAGTTGCACACACTACACAAGTTACTCTTTGCTAAACTTTGTACATGTCATTATGTGTGATTTTGTTTTGGCCATCCAAGATTGAAACTTCCTTGAGTTTAAATGCAAAATGCGTTTGAAATTTGAGAATTTAAGGAAAATTGATTGAAAATCTTAATTTTGGGAGATCTGGGTTCAATATAAGTGTTTTTGAAAAGCATTTCATCTCATACTCATACATTTTATTCATAAAATACTATGTTTTGAGGAGTTTCTACATAAAAACTGCTCTGTTTTTCAAAAAATTGTTTTTTTATAGATTTTCGGTCAATTGAGTGTTTCTTTCGATTGATCAAGTGTGTTTTTTCGATCGATCAAAAATGCAATTAAAATTTTGGGTTGTATCTGTTTTGCTCGATCAATTCTCGATTGATGCTGGATCGATCGAATGTAATTCTCGATCTATCGACTCTAATTTTCGATCAATTGAAAATCACATGGAAAGTTTTTTTAAAACCTTTAGCTTTTCACGTGTTCATCACGAGTTCTTTAAGCTCTTATGGCAGCAACTGAATCATCATCAAGCTCTTGAAGAAATCTCCTTCTTGATAAAATCTCCTTCTTGATAATCTTAAACTTGTGTGAAGACAAACACCTCGCAGATCTCACAAGAGATTCACACAAACAGCAATATGAGCAACCTCAAAAACGTGGCTAGAGTTTGCCTTTTATACCTAGAGCAAAACATAAAACCCTACACGTCATATGGGCTTAGAGCTGAGTTGGAAATTCTGCAGAAAAAACAATCTGCACAACTTTCGATTGATCGAGTTTAATTCTCGATCGATCGAGCCAGACAGATTTACACAGTAACTTCTGCAGTTAACTCTATTCTAACTTTACATAAAAGACATACTTTGAGCAAGTCTAAAATAAGACTAAACACCTGTTTTGATCATGGTTTGCCAACAATACAAATTAGAGTTCTAATATATTAGTTCCTAAGTACTTAAAACCTAACAGGTTCTTTAAGAGACCTGCCTGAAGACCAATCCCTCAAGCAGAGTTTTAGTATTTGGGCATGCATGTAGTCTGAAGAATAGTATATCATCATAAAACCCAGTTGTGACTTTTGAGGTGGATGGCTCCCAACCTATTGGCTGACTATATTTTTTTTCCTTTCTTTCTCTTTGGCTATGGTCCATTGGCTGACCCATTCCTTAATTCATAACATTCAAATTCAAAATCTTCCCCCCTTGTCTTGGGTCTCTCATGCGACGTAGTAAAACTAATTGTGTAAGCTATTACTAAAACCCTTGGTTGCTGAACTTCTTCTATTAACGTATAATGCAATCTGGCTCTACTGAGTCTACTCTAAGAGGTCAACATCTCCAAGTCGAAAGCATGTCTTACTGCTATATACGGCCTTTTCATACTACATTTCCACTCAGCCAAATCGTAGATTACTTGTATTCTAAACATCATAGATAATAATACCCTTCGCCTTCAGATTTCTTGCCAAGTATTGATGATTTCATGGGAACTGCCATCTATTGACTAGAACATTACTTATAATTGAATTTAATCAGTTAAGAGTTATGTCCCCATCTCTATAGGAGACTGGTTTGATCCAAGTTTTATATATGTTTTTTGCTAAGTCCTAGTTTTATAATTCTTGACATGGTCCTTCCTTGCATAAGTATATTTATTACGGTCAGAATTCACAACAGAAAAATTTGTGAAAGGGCTCTTAACGTTATTCTTCTGCCATATTTTAGAAATTAGAAGTTAGAAGTCCACAACACCTTATCTAGACTTGAAAAACAGGTCATATCGTAGGGTTTGGGTTCAATCCAATTAAATTCAAATAAAAAATGGAATGTCCTAAATTGATTGTAAAACCTATGACCATAGCTAATATGATCTTTCCGGAGATCGGGTCAACTTAATATAACTCATATTTTTTTTACATACCAAAAAAAAAAAAAAAAAAAAATTTGATATATTGTCTTTTATTTTCTTTTCAATACAAATAAGAAAATTAAAAAAAATCATAAACTAAAGTTAAATAATACATAAATATATTCTCAAGTTTACACCGTCTAAGATTCACTAAATTAAAGCCTTTAAGCCACGACCTTGTTAAGAAATAATCTATGAATGTTTGTGAGAAAAAAAGAACTTGGAAAGAGAGAAAATAAATAATAGCAAGACATGAATGTTTACGCTAAGATAGAAAGCCAAAAAATAGTATAAGAGAAACGATACAAAATTTATCTCCAAAAAAAACAAAAAAAAAAAGGATTCAACTTGTGTGACTAGTGGGTCGACTTAAGCCGATGTTTTAATGAATTGGGTTCAAGTCAATACTTTTTTTAATAAATTCAAAAAAAAAAAAAACCCTACCTATTCCAATATTTTTTTCCTTTAGATTTGGACATGTAATTAAGTTCGTACCTCCTAGTATTTCTATCAAAACTATCTAGATTTAAATCCTTCCTCCTAGCTCACACACTATATTTTTAGGTTTGCATAATCTATTTAAAAAATCATATAACTTATTTAAATGATACGTGTAGATTTTTTTTTGAGTCACCACGTATTGAGTTTAAAAGAGGTTGACATATTAGTTTTATTTTCATGGCATCATCAATGACTCTATTTGAAATTTTGAATGACACCATAATTAAAATAATATGTAAATAGTTATGAAAAAAATATCATGAAAATTTGTATGCGCGTAGTACGTAGAAAGTGGAAATTGTACTAACTAGTTTCTTTTGAATTTTCCGCTTCAACTAAAATGGGCTTTCAAAATAGACTTGGAAAGGTTTTATGATTTGAGGGCCATCATACAAACTACAAATAGGTTGGGTTTGACTTTCGAATGTCTCGCCAACAGCCGAACCCGTTCAACAAACTGCACCGCAACTCAATCCTCAAACCCCAAACCCCAACCCCATTTTATTAAGCACTAGAATTAGTAAATGAGTTCTACCCAAAAAAAAAAAAATAGTAACAAGTGTTTTTATAACATTTGTTAATAAACCATTTTAAAAAAGTTTTGATATCATTTTACTGAAAAACTAGTCTCATTACACGTGCTTTGCGCGTGCAATGAGGCTTTTTAATTTTTTTTTTTTTTTTATAGTGTCATAATTTTTCATTTATTCTAATTTGAGGTTTACTCATTTTTCCATTATATTGCATATTTAGAACTACTAATACAACCAATAGTGTCATGAGGCTAGTTTCAAAAAATGAACAAATATTACACGTTTATTTTGTAGCAAAAAAAAAAAAAAACTAGTGTTTTTATTTTATATATATAATTTTTATTTTGATAATTTAATTTATAAGTGGATAAAGCAATTTGAAAATCAACCAGAAAGTAACTCTATTTTTTAGGCAATATTTTAGTAGGAGTTAGAGTTGTATTTTTAATGGATTATTCTTTAATTTTGTTTCTGCTTAAACATAAGTGTGTAGGGGTATTTTTGAACCAAAAAAATGAGGATCCCAAATAGGGAAAACCCCTTAAATAGTAGTAGTAGTTGTAGTGCTTATGGGCCCAAAGCAAGTATTGGGCCAGCCCAAAGGCTCCCGCAAAGAGGAAAGCCCAAACTGACAACATGAAATGGTCCGAGGACATAATCACTCTAGCCTACGATGCCACGTGACAAAGGAATGAGGTGCCATACATGAACAAAACGCCATAAGACATGACGTCCGAGGATGATCTTGTTCTCGGCAGTATGCTGCCGAGGATGATGTGGCTGATACGGCAATTCAAGGACTCTTGTACTAAGGGTCTTATATACAATAACTGAGAGAATGAGGATAAGGGATAAAGGAAGTTGATAGACAAATATCATAGAAAAGGCTGATATCACCGCATTGAAGGCACTATACCTACCTCTCTGGCCGCATTAATGAAGAAGTGACGCCTGAACATTGAAATTCAACCCTACCCTCACTGCCAGAGATTCGAGTAAGGGGAAACGATGGGACAAGTATCCAAAAAGGAAACATTTGGACTATACGTGGAAGAAAGAAGAAACAGAGACAGGCCTATAAAAGGTAAAGGAAGAAGAAAGAGAGGGGGGGAGGAACTTGTAAGAAAACACAAAAACATTGTCCTCGGCATTAATATATGAAGCAATATTTCACCCATGTTTTGAGGAGTACTCATGTGTTCTGTGATTGAACCTAACTTTTGTGTTATCTACCATCCAAAAACCTAGATTAGAAGCCTACTCTCTATAAATTCATTGTTTAGGGCTCATAGGCTTGGTCCGGAGGTCTGACTCTATACGAAGCTTGATTTGTGCTCTTACAATTGCCGCCGTTTGTGGGAATTCTTGTGTTTTGGCGCAGATAACTTGATGGCGGGTTTGAATCCAGACCATGCAGAATCTCTAGGATCTTAGCACGAGGATCCTTTTCAACAGTTACAGTAGTTGGGAGATCGAGAAGGCAGTGTGCATTCGGGGCGAACTGCCGGTAATCATCCACAGGGCAGAAGCGGGAGCTCTGATGAAGGAAATATTGAGGCCATGCAGAGAGAGATTGATCAACTGAAAAGAAAGCTGCGCCGTGCTAAGCGAAAACGAACTCCATCTGTGTCTGACCATTCCTCGGACGACTCCCAGAGCAGTGGTTATAAGCCCAGGTCTAGAACCCCTCCTAGTGAAACTTTCTCGTACCAAGAGGAAAGTATTCATGACAGGAGGAGCAGAGGGACGACTCCCAGGGGCTTGGGCAGTGACGCCATGGGAAAGGCATTGCACCAGCTTTCTAAATCACCTTTCATGCACCAGATTGAGAAAGGGAAACTTCCTCGTCGATTCACTCAACCAAACTTCACCATTTATAACGGCAGAACAGACCTAGTGGAGCACGTGAGTCATTTTAACCAACGCATGGCGGTTTACTCACAGAATGAAACTTTGATATGCAAGGTGTTTCCCTCGAGCTTAGGGCCCGTTGCGATGAGATGGTTTAACGGCTTGAAAGTAGACTCCATCAATTCCTACATGGACCTTACGATGGCATTTGGGTCTCGCTTCGTTACATGCAGCAGGGTACCTCGGCCGCTGGATTCGTTATTAGCCATGAACATGAGGGAGGGCGAGATATTGAAAACCTACTCAGATAGATACTAGGAAGCGTTCAATGAGATTGACGGTGACTTTGATGAGGTAGCCGTTAATACTTTTAAAGTCAGTCTTCCAGTCGAACATGACTTAAGAAAATCCTTGACCAAGAAACCTGTGAAAACTGTTCGTCGGCTTATGGACCGTATTGACGAATATAAGCGAGTTGAGAAAGATCAACAGCAAAGTAAAGGGAAAATGAAGATTGTCCCTCAGGAGAGTAGGGATTTCAAGGCAGAGAGATACAGTAGCAAATGGCTACGAAGGGATTTTACTAGCCAGACTAGGTCGGCCCTACCCCAGACAGTAAACGCTGTGTTTTGTGAGCCAGTACAGCAAGTGTTGGAGAAAATTTGCCGAGAACCGTACTTTAGATGGCCCAATAGAATGATAGGAGACCCTGTAAAACGTAATCAAAACCTCTACTGTAATTACCATCAAGATAAGGGTCACACCACGAAAAACTGCAGGAACTTATGGATTTACTTGGATCAACTGGTGAAAGAAGGAAAATTAAGGCAATTTATGAATCGGCCTAACGAACAAGGAACACAATCTGGTTCTGTGAATCAAAGCAGCAACACTATGAGGCCCCCATTGGGCACTATCAATGTCATTTTTGCAGCGCCAGGTCGGACGGGGTCTTGCCCCACCAGTGTAATGTCAGTATCATGTCCCTCTGCCGAAGACCTCAGCTCGGAGCCGAAGAGAATTAAGAAGAATCCTCCGCCCATTTTGGGATTTTCCGAGGATAAGCTTGGCACTATTCAACCGCATGATGACGCACTAGTCATTACACTAAGGATAGGACGATATGACGTAAAGAGAGTGATGGTAGACCAAGGGAGTGGGGCTAATATTATGTACCTGAATTTGTTTAAAGGACTTAATTTGAAACCTGAAGATCTTACAGCCTATGACTCTCCGTTGATAAGCTTTGAAGGGAAGGCTGTCATTCCGAAGGGGTTGATCCGATTACCTGTACAGTCAGGGCCAGTAGTGGTAGATGTGGATTTTATTGTAGTGGACGCCTACTCCCCTTATACAGCCATAGTGGCAAGACCGTGGTTTCACGCCTTAGGGGCAGTATCATCAACTCTGCATGTTAAGGTGAAGTTCCCATATAAGGATGGAGTTGAGGAGATAGTTGGTAGTTAGTCCATGGCGAGGCAATGCATAACTGCAGCAATTATACGTCAAACGAGGCAAGAAACCCAGACTTTAGCCAAGAAAAGTTTATAGCAACTAACATCCTCGGCCATACTAGAGTTGGTTGAGGTTGAAATGCCTGGATGTGAGGATCTAGAGAAGGTAGTTATTGCAGATGATATGGAGAAATTTTTCCAGGTAGGAAGTCAACTGCCTCCCCGAGAAAAAGAAGAACTGGTTGCATTTTTAAGACGAAACATTGATGTATTCGCATGGGATGCTTACGAGGCTCCTGGAGTAGACCCAAGTTTCATTTGTCATCACCTCAACGTTAATCCAGCAGCAATGCCGCGGAGACAACCACCTTGGCGCTCGTCACAGGAACACGCCGACGCAGTTAAGGAGGAGGTCCAGAAACTTAAGAAGGCAGGGGCGATCAAAGAGGTATTCTACCGAAAATGGCTAGCGCATACAGTGGTAGTGAAAAAAAAGAATGGGAAGTGGAGAGTCTGCGTAGACTTTACAGACTTGAATAAGGCTTGTCCCAAGGACTCATTTCCAATGCCCCGCATAGACCAATTGGTGGATGCTATTGTGGGTCATCCTTGGATGAGTTTTTTAGATGCTTTTCAAGGATACCATCAAATACCCTTAGCTCCAGAAGACCAGGAGAAGACAGCTTTTGTCACACCCACAGGGAACTACCACTATAAGGTGATGCCCTTTGGCTTGAAGAATGCCGGGGCTACCTATCAAAGAATGATGACGCGGATGTTTGAACTGCAATTGGGAAAGACGATTGAGGTGTATGTAGATGATATGGTGGTTAAAAGTAAGACTATCTCAGCTCACATACCAGACCTGGATGACACCTTCCAGACGCTGAGAAAGCATAAGTTACGCCTCAACGCATCCAAATGTTCCTTCGGAGTAGGATCTGGTAAGTTTTTGGGTTACATGGTGACGCATAGAGGAATTGAGGTCAACCCCGCTCAGGTCAAAGCCATCAATAACTTACAGCCACCTTGAAATCCAAAGGAGGTGCAGAGGTTGACTGGGATGACCGCTACCCTCAATCGATTCATCTCAAGATCAGCTGATCGGTGCAGGTCATTTTTCCAATTATTAAACAAGTGGAAAGGGTTTGTATGGACAGAAGAGTGTGCCGTTACCTTTCAGCAACTTAAAGAATATCTTTCACATCCTCCTATCATGTCTCGGCCAGAAGTCGATGAAGTCCTGTTTGCATATATTGCAGTCGCAACCCATGCCGTTAGTTTGGCGTTGATAAGGGTTGACGAGGAGGTACAGAAACCGGTTTACTATGTGAGTAAGTCCTTACATGAAGCCGAGATGCGTTATCCACCATTAGAGAAGGCAATCCTGGCCGTAGTACATGGTACACGTAAGCTCCCCCACTATTTCCAGTCTCATACGGTGGTTATTCTGACTCAGCTTCCCTTCAAAGCTATACCCCGGAGTGCGGATTATACAAGTAGGATTGCAAAGTGGGGAACCATCTTGGGCTTCTTTGATATCAAGTACATGCCACGCACATCAATAAAGGGTCAAGTATTAGCTGACCTGGTTGCAGAATTTACTGAGCCTACAATAGAAGATAGTGCCATGAAGAGTGACATTGATGAAAAATCAGTTGGTATGATTGCATGTAAAGATCATGCGGGGTGGACCGTTTACGTTGATGGGGCTTCCAATCAAAGGGGATCAGGGGTGGGTTTGGTAATTACGACCCCAGAAGGCCTCACACTGGAAAAGTCCTTAAGACTGGGATTCTCGGCTACTAATAATGAGGCCGAGTATGAGGCTTTGCTAAAAGGGATGGATATGGTCCATAAATTGGGAGGAAAGACTGTGCAAGTATTCTCATATTTGCAACTTGTTGTGGGTCAAATGGATGGAAAGGTGGAGGTCAGAGATCCGAGGATACAGGATTACTTGAGTCAAGTCAAAGTTGTGCAACGCAAATTCGAATCCTTTACTTTATCTCATATCCCTAGGAGTAGCAATGCACATGCTGACTCCCTAGCAACTCTTGCCACGTCGTCGGCACAAGGACTACCTCGGATTATCCTAGTTGAGGACTTACCCAGACCCTCGAGAATGATTGGAAATGTTATCTGCGGTCACCAGATCGAGGTGGGGCCTAGTTGGATGGACCCCATTGTATCCTTCCTCAAGGATGATGTTCTGCCCGAGGAAAAGGTCGAAGCGGACAAAATACGTAGGAAGGCCTCTCGATTTTGGTTGGCCGAGGATCACAAACTTTATAAACGATCCTTCTCTGGCCCATACCTGTTGTGCATACATTCTGAGGCGACAGAGCTACTTCTGGAAGAATTACACGAAGGAATCTGTGGAAGTCATACGGGGGGAAGGTCCTTAGCTCACAGAGCTCTAACACAAGGATATTGGTGGCCCAATATGCAGCGAGAAGCTCAAAGCTATGTGCAGAAGTGTGATCAGTGTCAAAGGTTTGCACCAAACATTCATCAACCTGAGGGTGTGCTCAACCCTCTGACAAGCCCCTGGCCCTTTGCACAATGAGGACTGGACATTGTGGGTCCCTTCCCAAAGGCACCTGGAAATAGAAGGTGGTTGGTTGTCGGCACTGACTATTTTACCAAATGGGTGGAAGCCGAGCCCCTAGCAAACATCAGGGATGTCGATGTGAAGAAATTTGTATGGAAGAGCATTGTCATTCGATTCGGAGTTCCACGTACTCTTATTTCAGATAATGGTCTACAATTTGATAGTAAAGCGTTCAGGAAATATTGCTGTAACCTCGGCATAACCAACAGGTATTCCACACCAGCTTATCCACAAGGAAATGGACAGGCCGAGGCGGTCAACAAAGTTATAGTCAACGGTCTTAAGAAGAGGTTGGATGACGCCAAAGGGAGATGGGTGGAGGAATTGCCTCATGTTTTGTGGACATATCGGACCACCCCACGTCGATCAACGAGAGAGACGCCCTTCGCAATGACTTATGGCGCCGAGGCTGTTATCCCATTGGAAACCGGTTTTCCAACAATGAAAACCAAATCCTTTGCTCCGAAAAGTAATGATATGCTATTAGAAAGGAGCCTAGATTTGGTGGAGGAAAGGAGAGAAGTTGCCATGATCCATTTGGCTCAATATCAACAAAAACTGAAGCAGGGATATGACTTGAATGTAAACTCGAGGCCGCTTGCTCTTGGAGACTTAGTGCTGAGGAAAGTAGTGGGTAATACCAAAAATCCAGCATGGGGAAAGCTTGGACCAAACTGGGAAGGACCGTATCGCATTACAACAATAGCTGGAATAGGAGCTTATTACCTTGCCGACTTAGATGAAAAGGTTGTGCCCCATCCCTGGAATGTAAGTAATTTGCGACGATATTATTATTAATAAAAGGCGCTTTTGTTATTTTAATCTTATCATTTTTATACTACTTGTATTGTTATGTTTAAGGTTAAGCCGGGTCCTCGGGTCCTCTACCTTAGTTGAAAAGTTTAAATAAAGTTACGCCTGATCCTCGGATCCTCTACCTTATTCCAAAAGTTTAAATAAGGTTACGCCGGGTCCTCAAATCCTCTACCTTAGTTGAAAAGTTTAAATAAGGTTACGCCGGATCCTCGGGTCCTCTACCTTATTCCAAAAGTTTAAATAAGGTTACGCCGGATTCTCGGATCCTCTACCTTATTCCAAAAGTTTAAATAAGGTTACGCCGGATCCTCAGATTCTCTACCTTATTCCAAAAGTCTAAATAAGGTTACGCCGGATTCACGGATCCTTTACCTTATTCCAAAGTCTAAACAAGGTTACGCCGGGTCCTTGGATCCTCTACCTTAGTTGAAAAGTCTAAACAAGGTTACGCCAGATCCTTGGATCCTCTACCTTAATTTAGAAGTGAAAATTAAGGTTATGTCGGATTCTCGAATCCTCTACCTCAATCTAAAATAAAATTGAAATTACTTCGGATCCCCAAAGGCAATTGTGGAGACAAGGATTGGGTTGCATAGGTTCCATATGACCTTGCAATAAATATCTCAAACATGTGTTACATGTAATTTTATTTGTTACTAAGTGCTAAGCGCAATGCTTGAGGTACTCCTAGTTTAAGTGTGGAACATGTCAGAACGTTCCCTCTTAATATGTTGTTATAACGATAGTTTTTAAGTAAATCCTAAGTAAACGGATCCCACATTAATATATTACTTCTTAGTGCCTTACTCATTGCCAGGCTTGCATAAAAATTTGTGATCATCATTTAAAGCATTTGCAAGTATGTCATTTACCCAATCTTCTTTTACGTTTATTTGGTTATTAATGTGATATTGTTAATGCGCACAACAAGTTCAAGTTATCATTCGATTAGATTAAGTCAATAATAGTAAAAGGATCTGCTCACAGTTAATGTAATACAAAACAACAATTCAAGCTGAAGGTGCCTCTCATTAAACGAAATATAGTTTAAATACATCCATGACCCAAAAAGGGAGTCATAAGAAAAGAAAGGTAAAATAAAGCAAGGAAAAACGGCAACAAAGTTCCAAGAGCCATCAAGGCTTAGGCTGGATCTGGCCTTTTGGATCAGCAGGAGCCACCACCGAAGCCGAAGACCCCCCAACCATTTCCTTTGGCTTTATAGGCAAGGTTGCTAGAACTAACTCCATAGTCCCGCTGACCTTAGGATTGGGGGGCAGTTCCTTGGGGACGAGAGGAGGCTCTACAACAGGAGCATCATTACTAGCAACAGCATCATCTGCAACTGCTTCGTCCATTTGAGCACCAGCTGTGGAAAAGGTGGTGTCATCCTTGGCCGAGCTAGAGGTAGCCACTCGGATTGCAGGAGGGATGTAGGCATTCTCCACCTTCCATAGTGGAGAGGAAGCATCAACCCCGGCTTGGGAGAGGGCTTCCTTCCATACCTGGAGGCAGTAATCCTTACACACCTCCGGCACTTGGGCTTTGAAGGTGTTAGTAGTTTCTGCCACCCCTACCTCATAGCCGCTTTGCTCAGCCTCGTCAACCATAGCCTCGTCAACCATCGCCTAAGCTTCTTGAGCCTTGACGAGTGCCTCCTCCTTGGCCTTGAGAGCCTCCTGCCTAGCTTCCTCGGACGAGGCAAACTCCCTCTTAAGATCTTCTACAAGCTTCTTGGCCGAGGCAAGATCTTCATTAGCGCGCCTGAGCTGCAGCCTCTGATCCTCGGTCTGCCTGGTAGTAGTCTTCAGCTGGGCCTCCAGACCTGACTTCTCGCTCTCCGCCTTGCCCAGGTTGGTGGTCACCTCCTGCAGCTTCTTCTCCTTAAGCTCCAATATCTTTTTGGCGTGATCCAACCTTACTTCCTTATCCTTTAGTGCCTTGTACGAGTTAGCAGTGATCTCCTCTGCCCTATGTGCAAATTGGACAGCCTACGTACAAACATTATTAGTAAATGGCACAGTGAATACTAAATAAAAAATAACAACAACAAATGCAATAATGAAAAGCATGGATACCAAGAAACAATCAACTGAAATTCTTACCATGGCCAACTCTTTCTTGAGGATCATGAAGACGTTGTGATCCCTCATTCTTTGCAGCTCGCCCATGTCCTCGGGTAGTAGAAGCGCTTGCTCCAATGCATCGGCGATGCATGCAGGGGTGCCCTCATCGGATCCCCTAATAGACGTATCAGCAGTGACTACCTGATCGTCCACATTCATTTGGGGAGCCCAAATGGGCGCATGGAGGGTTGCCGGAGGGTCAATTCGTCTCTCTTACCGCGTATGGGCATGGCTAGCATGCTTTCCTTCCCTCTCCGGCTCGTTTTCCTTGGTGGGGAGGTCTTTGGTCCCTTCAATTACATCCTTCCCCTTGTGCTGATCTCTTTTTCTTTTATGGTCAGCGGGGTCTAGATGTTGAGTCTGGGATGAAGGAGGAAGAGTAACCCTTATTGAAGGAGCTTTCTCCGTGCCCTTATCCTTAGGCTTCGCCGGGGGCACCTTGGGAGGCTCCTGCGCTCCAGTTTGACCTTCTAGCACGTCCTTAAGACTGGGCTTGGGTCTGCGCTGGATGCCCATTCTTATCAACGGCTGGTCGTCGTCATCTGACGAGGTGATGGACGGCAAACCGACAGCAAGAGGCAGGTTCCTGGGCGATGGAAGTCGCTGGAAAGCTTCGAATTCCTCTTTAGAATCCGAAAGCTCAACAACTTCTTCTCTTCTTTCTTTCTCTTCTTCTTCTTCTTCTTCTTCTTCTTCCTTTGCGGCTGGCTGAGAAGAGGAACCTTCACCCAACCTAGGTCGAGCCGAGGACGTGGCTAAATGGGTGGCTCTCAGGACGACCCTCACGGGCTCAGTGATCAAAACGCCTCGAGGTACGGGAGTGCTAGGAGGTAACAAAAAGCCTTCTACTACTACACAGATCCTCTGCAGCCGCGGGTCCTTCTCTTTAATGACGCACTTGGGATCTTGGAAAGCGGTGGAGATGGGTGTGTATCCGAGGATGAGGTGTGCGGCGCAAAGCTGACCGTCTGAATGCATAAATACCTCGGCCTTTAAGATCTTGTTCAGACGATCAAAATTGACAAGGTTAGCACGACGGGTAAGCGCACGACGATCTGCACACATTTCAAAAAACAATTTAACAAGGGCAAGTCAGAGAAAAACACAACCGACAACGAAAATGAAAAAATTCGTCTTTAATAAAGGCTGGCGCTACTCAGATACTTACCAGGTTCCCCCTCCCTCGTCGGATAGGGGAGACCGTCGTGCCAATCCCCGGACAGTATAAGGAAATCTTTGTCTAGACCCTTGTTGGAATGGGGAAGGCATTGGATCAACCTAACTTCAGGATGCCTATACTTTAGGTAGTATGTGTGCCTTTTTAGGTGGTGAAGATTATACACCCAGTTCACCTCGTGGTGAGTGAGCCCTAATCCTAGCCTTTCATTTAGGACGTCAATAGCTCCTAAGATCCTAAACATGTTCGGGGCACACTGGGTGGGAGATAACCTAGCTGTTCTATGGTAATCCCTAGTGATGGGCATCATAGGGACCCTCATTCCCCCCTCTATGAATGCTATCATAGGGATCACCACCTCACCAGTGTCCCTATCGGTGAGCCATCCTCCTTGCTCACAGTATTTGACGGATACTCCCTGAGGGATTCCATATTTAACCTTAAACTCCTCTATTTTCTCAGGAGTATCCACTAAGGATGCAAATCTACCCATTTCCTAAAACTACAGAAAGAATACTATGTTGAGGTTGGGGAGTTTAGACTGCCGAGGACAGAAAATATGAGAATAACTAGAATGAACGAGCAGTAATAACGAAAACAGAAAGTTGGAGTACTTACTTTTAAGTAACTAGGTCATCTCGGCTTAAAACTAAAAAGACTAAAGATGCGTGTAGATTGCAGGAAGGGCTAAATTCGGTGTACAAACTCTGAAATGAACGAGGAACCTTTGAAATGGCAGTTTTTATTTCGTGGAAAGGCGAAAAGCGGGAGACCTCCCGCCTACTTCCTCAAAACACGCCCACCCGTTGGATGAGCATCGTGCGGTTGGGAGTAGGGAACATAAAGCCGCCAACATTTAATTGAAGCGCGATTCTGCAGATCGAAGCATCAGAAGCAGATTGCCTTACGTGTGTGTGTATCGAAACCCTCATTCCTCTCCACAAGGTAGAAATAAGGGTTTCGAGGGGCTATTGTAGTGCCCATGGGCCTAAAGCACGTATTGGGTCAGCCCAAAGGCTCACGCAAAGAGGAAAGCCCAAACTGACAACATGAAATGGTCCGAGGACATAATAACTCTAGCCTACGATGCCACGTGACAAACGAAGGTGCCATACATGAGCAAAACGCCACAAGACATGACGTCCGAGGATGATCTTATCCTCGGCAGTATGCTGCCGAGGACGATGTGGTTGATACGGCAATTCAAGGACTCTTGTACTAAGGGCCTTATATACAATAACTGAGAGAATGAGGATAAGGGATAAAGGAAGTTGATAGACAAATATCAGAGAAAAGGCTGCTATCACCGCATTGAAGGCACTATACCTACCTCTCTGGCCGCATTAATGAAGAAGTGACGCCTGAACATTGAAATTCAACCCTACTCTCACCGCCAGAGATTCGAGTAAGGGGAAACGATGGGACAAGCATCCAAAAAGGAAACATCTGGACTACACGTGGAAGAAAGAAGAAACAGAGACAGGCCTATAAAAGGTAAAGGAAGAAGAAAGAGAGGGGGGGAGGAACTTGTAAGAAAACACAAAAACATTGTCCTCGGCATTAATATATGAAGCAATATTTCACCTATGTTTTGAGGAGTATTCATGTGTTCTGTGATTGAACCTAACTTTTGTGTTATCTACCATCCAAAAACCTAGATTAGAAGCCTGCTCTCTATAAATTCATTGTTTATGGCTCATAGGCTTGGTCCGGAGGTCTGACTCTATACGAAGCTTGATTTGTACTCTTACAGTAGTAATATATAAAACTATCAAAAAAATTTATCTATTTTTTAAATTATAAAAAGCTTCTAATAATATTTCAAAAAACCAATATCCACAATGTTAGAATTATGTAATAAAATGATTTAATTTACCATTCTTTAATATCTTAAACTTTTGGAATAATGAATAATTTAACATGGAATCAAAGTAAAATGAGGAGTTATATTCCATATGTGAAGGTGAGTATTAAAATTATTAAATTTACTATAGAGATAAAAGGCCCAGAAATGTATATTGGGTCGTGGGCCTTGTCCGAAGGCGCTTAAGTAGTCCGAGGACAAGTAGACATTATTAAAGGAGTAAGAATCAGTGGGTTATGAGAAGATTATGACTATAAATGTTTGGGAAGGTAGTTCGAGGAGGAATGCCTCCTTGGCTAAGCAAGGCAGAGGTCAAAAAGTTTGATCTGCCATCAAGATCAACACCCCGAAGAATTCTATTGATAAGGATAAACATCAGGAAAGCATATATAGGACAAAGGGAAGCCAAGAATATCTAAGAGAAAACTGCTACCATCGCATTGAATCTTCTACAGCTAACCCTCCGGCTGCATTAATGTGGAGGTGATACCTGAATAGTGATAATCAGTCTTACAGCTACTCTCAAAGACTTTAGAAAGATACTGATGGGACAAGTATCATAGCCAACAACTTGACCTACAAGTGGAGGGTGAAGATGGAGAAAATAGGAGAATATAAGAGAAAAAGAAGCCCTTTACAAAGAGATACATCGGAGAGTTTGTAGGAAAAACACTATAGTAGTAAGAATTGAAATTGTAATCAAGTCTAAAAGGAAATATATTTAAGAACTATTCTCCTCGGCGAAGGATTCTTTTGCAAAAAGCTTATTTTTCTCCTTTTTCATATCATCTTTAGTCCATGTTGAACATTGTTCATTCTATTAGAGCCTATTTTTTAGCTCATTCTCTACAAATTCATTATATTGGGTTCTTTAAGCCTTAATCCTGTTACCTCTTGGGCTTAGGACTCAAATCATGTCCTTACAACTGGCGTCGTCTTTGGGAAATACTTGAACTATGGTGAGATCAACATTCAGCTATGGTAGGATTGGGGCCTAAATGAGAAGAGTTAGTTGGTTCCCAATTTTAGGATCAATTCCTCAATCTTGAGCGAAGAAGGGACCGTGAGGTTAGCGTGCACACCATATACACTAGTAGGAGCCAATCTTGAGGTGGGAGTCACATCTCTCATGAGAAAAATACTAGAATCATGCAATGAGAGATTGATCATTTGCGAAGGAAGTTATGTCGTGAGCGGCGTAAAGGAAGTCCCTCAAGTTCTGACCATTCTTCTGATGGTGACAGTGATAACAGCTACCGACCTAGGTCAAGGACTCCCCAAGTGAGTCCTTTTCATGTGATGTGGAGTGCCATGACAGGTGAAAGGGGGAAGAGCCTGCCTCTTAGAGGCCTAGGCAATAATGCTATGAGTAGGGCTCTGGATTATATTTCTAAGTCACATTTTTTCCCTTAGGATTGAGGGGGGAAAGCTTCCTCAGTAGTTTACTCAACCAATGTTCACTATGTATAATGGCAAAATAGACCTTGTGGAGTTCGCGAGCCACTTCAACCAGAGGATAGATGTTCACTCGAAGAATGAGGCCTTGATGTGCAAGGTATTCCCATCTAGTTTGGGGCCCGTGGCGATGAGATGGTTCAATGGTCTAGAGGAAGGTTCTATTACCTCCTTTAAGGAGCTAACAAAAGCTTTCGGTTCTCATTTTGTAACCTGTTGTAGAGTTCCTAGGCCACTAGGCTACCTGTTGTTTATGACTATGCGAGGGGGGGGGGGGAGGGGGAAACCTTAAAGACGTACTTTGATAGATACTGAGAGATGTTTAATGAAATAGATGAGAATTTGACGACGTGGCTATAAGGACATTCAAGGTTGGCCTACCTGCCGAGCATGGTTTGAGGAAATCTTTGACTAGGAAACCTGTTAAAAGTGTGCGTCAACTCATGGACTGTATTGACAAGTATAAGTGGGTCGAGGAGGACCAACAACTAGGGAAAGGCAAGGCTAAGGTGGTCCCTCAAGATAGAAGGGATTTCAGGTCGAACAAGCATAACAATAATCGTCCTTGGCAGGATTTTGCTAGGCAATCTGGATCTACTACTACTCAAATGGTTAACACGGTATTCCAAGAACCAGTGCATCAAATGCTGGAAAAAATTAAGAATAAGCCATACTTTCAAATGGCCAAATAAGATGGGAGGGGATTTTCACGTAGCGCAACCAAAGCCTTCATTGCTAATACCACCAAGAGCGAGGGCATACCATAGAAGATTGCAAGACTTTATGGAATCACCTGGAGCAGCTGGTCCTAAGTGGCAAGTCAAAGCAATTTCTCTATCATCCTAACAGACAGGGGGATCGAACAGGGTTATGAGTTCAGAGAGATGTTTCTTCAAGGCCACCCCTGGGCACAATTAGTGTTATTCTTGCCGCTTTGGGCAGGACTAGTTCTCACCCCTCCAGGGTAATGTCCATAGCTCGACCACTTGCAGAGGACTCGTCCCTTGAGCCGAAAAGGAGTAAGATGAAGGTTTGACTAGCATTGAGTTTTTTCGATGAAGACAAGGTTGGAACCATGCAGTCACATGATGATGCCTTGGTGGTCACCCTTAAGATAGGAGGCTATAATGTGAAGAGGGTGTTGGTGGATCAAAGCAGTGGTGCAGAAATCATGTACCCTGATTTGTATAAGAGGCTAAAGTTGAAACCTGAGGACTTGGGATCTTATGATTTGCCTTTGGTAGGTTTTGATGGGAAAGTGGTTATTCCAATCGGCCAGATTAGATTACTAGTACAAGTAGGATTGAGGTGGACTTCATTGTAGTGGAGACTTACTCCCCTTACACCGCCATTGTGGCGAGACCCTAGCTTCATGCCATGGGGGCCGTTTCTTTCACCTTGCATTTGAAGGTAAAGTACCCTTCTGGGGACCAGGTTAAGGAGTTGTTTGGAAACTAGTCTATGACTAGGCAGTGCTTGGTGGCTGCAATTAGGCATCAAGTTGAAAGTGAATCCTCGGCCTTGCCGAGCGGGGTTTATAGCAATAAAAAATATCATTGTTATCTACGGATATAGCAATGGAAGGGGCAAAATGTGAGGAATTAGAAAAATGTTATAGGTGATGATATGGAGAAGTTTTTCCAGTTCGGAGCTTAGTTATCTCCTCAAGAGAAGAAATAGCTGATAATGTTTCTTAGAAAGAATGTTGGTGTTTTTTCATGGAGTGCTTATGAAGCTCTTGGTGTGGATCCAAATTTCATTTGCATCATTTAAATGTCAATCCAGCTGTCATTTCCAAAAAGAAACCACCTCAGCGCTCATCTAAAAAGCATTCTGAGGCTGTCAAAGAGGAGGTTATCAAGCTTAAGCAAACTGGGGTTATTAAGAAAGTTTTCTACCCTGAGTGGTTGGCCAATACCATGGTGGTAAAGAATAAAAATAGGAAGTAGCAAGTATGTCTAGATTTCATAAATTTGAATAAAGCTTGCCCTAAGGACACATTCCTCATGCCTCGAATAGATCAGTTAGTCGATGCAACTATAGGTCATCCTCGGATAAGTTTTTTAGATGCCTTCTAGGGATACCATTAGATACCACTAGCTTTGAATGATCAGGAGAAGACAGCTTTCGTTATCCCTACTGGAAATTACCACTACAAGGTGATGCCCTTTGGTTTAAAGAATGTAGGGTCCACCTATCAGAGGATGATGACCAGGATGTTTGAGCCCCAACTAGGAAACAATAGCAGACCGACAGTGGATCCTAGCTGAGATCTTATCTAAGGCTTGCAGTCCCTACTTGAGAGCTTATTGATATCAATGGTGAGCCTAAATATTGAACAAGCAATTGCTCTTCAATAAACTCTAGTGAAGCTAAATGTTGAGCTTTTGACTCAATAGAAGGAACAGCTCCAAAGAAAACCTCACCTTTGCTAAAATTTTCTTACAAACCCAACATGGCCTTAAATTCATCCAAAACATTTTAAACAATTTTTATGGAGGTTGGATTAGCACTTAAAAAATCATTAGAGTGTCATCAAAACATTGATGGGTCAATTACGCTTCTCAGATCTCGTGTGAAACTGAAATCCATGCTCCTTAGTGACCCTTTCTCTCATAAGCCTAGAAAATGCTTCCATTGCAAAAAAAAAAAAAAAGAGTTAGGGTGACAAAGGGTCACCCTGCCTCAACCCTTTACATCCTCTGAAATACCCTACGAGACTGCCATTTAAAGCAACAGAGAATTTAGGTGAAGTTATTCTTACCTCCAACCACTGCAAGAACTTATCAGGAATATCACAAACTGCTAAACATAGTAAATTGAGTCATACGTCTCCATTAAATCGACTTTAATAGTGCACCTAGCTTCCCTTTTCTCCTTGTGATAGTCCCTCACCATTTTTACCTGTGATGAACACTGTTTGAGTAGAGCCAATCACATTAGCAAGGCAAAGCTTTAGTCTATTTGCTAGGATTTTTGTGATTCACTTATAAATGATATTACAACAAGATATGGATCTCCCATTTTTGAGGGATTTGGAACTTTAGGGACAAGAGTAATGATGGTAGAATTCACTTCACAATAATTTCCTTGAAGAGAAGAAGGAACTTATAGCTTTTGTAACATCTTCCTTGACTCTATCTTAAGACTTCTTGTAGAAATGAACAGAGTATTCATCTGGGCCTAGTGCCTTTTTTTGTGGATAATTTATGTAAAATTTATTCAAATCATAAAAAAGAATCACCTAAGTATACATGATGTATACAGCTGGGGAAACAGAGTCCAGGCCTAGTGCCTTATCCCCTTTAATGGAAAACAGAGTCCTTATTTCTTCTACTGTCACCTCCCCTTGAAACATAGCCTTTCTCCTCAAGGATTCTTGATTCCATTAGTTTATCCAAGTTGTTAAGACTAGCCACATCAATATGAGCAGGAGAACTCAGCAACCAAATAAGCATCTGATCTGATTCTTCTCTGATCTAACTCTAACAGTCCAATGAAAAAACCAATATTTTGATCTCCTAGATTTAGCCTACTATTCCTAGAATTTTGCTTTAGAAAGCTCTCCTCAACATAACTCAAAGACATAAAGCAATGAGACTTCTCTTGTTCCTATTTTAGCAATGTTTATTGTCCAGGGAAAAGCAGGAGTGTTCTTTGAACAGCCTTAAGTTCCTCTAGCTTTTTGGGCTCATAAGTGATAAGCCTCCAAATTGATCTTTATTAAAAAATTTTAACTCGGCTTCAAAGCAAACAGAACATAGGAACCCTAATAACCTCCTAAGACTATATTGAACTAACCAGATGCATAAACTTAGGATGATTAGTTCAAAAATTAAAGAACTGAAATGGTTTTGGATAACTGTTTACCTCTACTTGTGAGAACATAAAGGAAGTTGCATGATCAGAAACACCAGGAGGAAGGAACTCCACTCCAATGGGAGGAAAACAGTCAAATCTAACTAGATTGACTAGTATCTTGTCAAGCTTTCATGCCTTGAATTGAAAATCCTCACTTCTACTAATTCAAGTGTATAGAGGCCCAATATAGGGATGATCTAGAACCTCTAGCTCTCTTAAGCAATGACAAAACTCCTCTTCAAATGAAATAGAACCTAAACCTTCAAACCTTTCATCATTCCCCTTTACAATATTAAAGTCACTACCTATCAAACATGGCTGATCACCAATCTGGGACTTGAGGCTATGCAAATTTGACCATAAATTCTTCCTCACAATACCAATATTTTAGCCATAAACAAAGGAAGCATAATACAAGTATCCTTGTGGTAAAGTAATTGCACAATCAATTAGTTGATCACTACAAACCCATATTCATCCGAAATAATGGCCTCTTTGTCATTACGGAAACTGCAGCCAAGAACAATCACCTTCATAATGTTGAAACCTTCTAATGTACAATTTTACCTCTTTCTGTTTAAAAGGGTCATTAAGGCCCCTAATATTCCATATAATGAAATTCACATGAAATCTGTAGTTTGCAGAGGGTTACAAAGGGGGTGTTTGGTAGGGCTGATCAAATAACAGTTTCAATGTTTAAACACCACAACACGTATTTCCACAATATTTTTTTTAACCCACATATATTTCCACAACACTTAAACAACGATACTAGAAATCTCCATCCAAACGGGCCTTAACATTCTTTACCCCTTTTATCTCTTCTTGCACTACATGTGTCTCCTAGTGTTTCTTCTTCTTTTTGCTTTTGATTATAGCCCCTTATTGCATTGCAGCTTTAATGAATTGTTGCATAGTACTATCCATCAGAGTGTTCACTATCTTTCAGTTTAGGAGATAATGTTGAAGGTTCACCAATTTCCTAAACACCCACTATAGTAACTTCCAAAGCTTGATCTGATACAAAATTTCTCATTGGAGTAGATCTTATCTGCATCCTCTCATTTGAAGAACTATTAATAGGAACCATCATTTGGGACCTCTGTTAGGACATATGTGAATCATGTTAAGAACATATGTCATTTAAAAGGAGAGATTATCACTACAGAACAAGTCCAATTAGGTATTGGGGTAAGGGTTCAACTGTAGGTTGGTATAAGGTACTGGGATGCCTTTACTTGTAGCCGCTTGTTGTGATAATAGTAGATTCTCGGAAGTGGTGACCTTAAAATTACTCGGTGGGGTTTTTGCTTTGGAGGTTTTTCTCATTTGTAAATAAATCACTGTGTCAATGTATTTTCTACTACACTTTAGTTATTGGTGATTTGTTTGTGTTACCACACGTTTGCCTGTTAAATTGGTTAATTAACTAAACTTGGCTAATTAATCAATTAATTCATCACAATGGGTCAATATGTTTTTGGCCTATCATTATACATCAAACCTCTCGCGGCTACGCTCCCTTCTTCTCTTCTGGAATGTCATTGCATATTAATGTTGTTCTCTACTCTTTTTAACTTTATTTTTTCTCCTTTCCACCTGTTAGTACATTTGTGTTTTATCCTGCGTTAGAAGCGCTTTAAGTGTATAATTGCTGCCACTTACTAAAGATTTATTTGCTTCATCTCCTTTGTCTACTTAATTTGTTTGAGGTTCCCAGCAATATATATTATTTAGTATTAAAGTTATTGTTTCATGTTGTTAACTCTTCTACCCTAGGACTGGGAGTCATGCAGGCATGTTCACCTTTTATATTGCCCCCATTGGGTTTTTCTATTCTTGTTTGCTCTCTTACCACTTCCAATTTTAGTTTTAGTTTTTTTTAAGCCAAGTTTCAATGAGGATTCCATGCATATAGAACACATCTTCCTGATCATAATTTTCTTTTATATGATTATACGCCTCCTTTGGCGTCCAAACTTTGTGGTCTCCATTTTCAAATTGGCGTGCCCCCCCCCCCCCCCCCCCCCCCCCTCCTCAAAACTCTATTCAAATTATTAGAGGATTTCGTCCTTTCAAACAACCAATTTAGTACCTACCAACACGTCATTTTAACCATTTTTTATATCTTCTACCACATGTTGTTTTCAAAGCTAAATATGAAATAAATTTTGAAGACTAATGATTTTGATCTTGTGGACGAAAAGCTTAACATTTTTTTCTCTATTTTTGGTTGAAAACTTTTCACAAACACAGTATTAGTCTTGTTAGCAAAATTGGGTGATAATATATTATATTCACACAAACTATTTTAAAACAACATGATATTTTGAAATTTAGCAATAGAATATATTGAAATTTAACTTACATCTCGAAAAGGAAAGCCAAAGTATAGCAAGAGAAGTTATGGAAGATTTAGGGGTTGTTTAGATTTAGAATTTTCTATAACTCATATCTCTATTTTCATCACTCTTAACTCAAAAAACCTAATAGTTATTTGGCTGTGTTTTTATGCTTTGTTTCCATCACTTATATTTCACATTTTTCAGTTATGGGTTAGTGAATTCAGGAAAAAAGAAAAAAGAAAAAAAAGAAAGTTGTTTTCAAGTTATCAAAACTGAGTTAAGATAGCACAATTGTAATTTTCCTCACAAGTTGGGCCCCAAGGTTAGAGGCTTGTCTCATCCATCTCAGCCTTTACTCCCCCCAATAGTCAGAACTCACTTTTCCATATAAGTAGGGGTGTCAATTTTTATCCATATCTAATTATTTTCCTTTTGTTTACACTTTACTCTCTTTTGAAGAAGCTCCCAAACCCACAACAAAAGCTCCGGTCTGCAACACCCATCTAAAGGAGATTCATACCATTGAAGGAAATCTCCATCTAGCGTGCTCCCCACCACCTGCGACAATGAATACCAAGGACAAAGTTACAACAAACTCATCGATTCCAACGTCCACAGATTAGATCCACAATCTTTCTTCCTTGCTCCGTCGATTTGGGTGCTGGGTCTTTTTTTTTTTTTTTTTTCATTTTTCTCAGTTGTGGGCTGTGAAAGTTTGTTCAGATCCCACAAGTTTAAACAAATCTCATACATAGCTATGTGGGGATGGGTTTTACAACTGAATAAAAAAAAATAAAAAATAAAAAAGATATTTGAGTGAACATAGATGATTACATCATCCATGATACAAAAAAAGGGTTAAAAAAAACCATAACATAACCCAAGGAAATAATGAAAATAAAAGAGGAGTAGTAAGGACAATGCAAACAAAAGTGAAGGAAGCTGTAGGTAGCCTTTCTGTGTGCATTGCACAATGGTCAGTGAGTGAGTCCCACAAAAAGGTGAGTTTTGGGATTGGAAACTGAATCGGGTTTAGGTGCCAAACAACGTTGGGGTGTGTTTGGGGTAATTTTAATTTTTAAGAAGTTAGTTATAAGGTGATGAGTGATGAATTATGATATTTGAGTGATGAGTGATGGATAATTTAGTACCCAAACAAGGCCTTAGTTTCTCAACACAAAGGAAACCAAAATATATAAAATATTTGCTATGGTAAAGGAATAGGCATGTGTTATGGATCCCATTTAATATAAAAAACCCTTTTATTTCAAAAAATAAGCAAACCAAGAGTAGAAGAATCTAAGAAGTTTAATAATGGGAAAATGCATTTATTTTCATGAATTAATCATTTATAGGTGGTTTAATAATTATCTTTGTAAAAAATTCCTTCTAAAAAAAAATATTTGTAAAAATTTATTTAATTAAACATTTAAACCACCTATAAATGATTAGTTTTTCTAAAATTTATATAAGAAGCTTTTAGTTTGGAAATGTAACATTATTACTCAAGTTGAGTTGCTTTGGTCACCATAAAAAAAAAAACCAATAAAATGCAAAAAACAATTTAATCCTAAAGCTCAGTCGTCCTCCGCTCCAACGGGACACCGAGGAATAAAAATACACCATACAAACAGCCACTGCATTAAATACCTTACCTACCCGCCTGGCCGCATTAATGAGGAAGTGTTTAAATTAGTTTTCAGGGAAATGAAAGGTGAGAACTAGAGATGGGGAGCATTTGTCAATTCACTCAAGCAATAAATTTATATATTTTTAATTATATTAATTTTAAACAATTAGCAATTTAATCACATGTAAACATTTTCTCTCTTTACCATGACATGTTAATTAACTGAAACTAATTTCCCAAATATTATCTCTATATATTAAAAAGATTCAGAAAGTTAGTTATTACTTTTTTTACTTCAAAAATATCTCAATTTAATTATCTTATCATTATTCCTAAAACATACAAAATGAGGTTAAAACTATAAAATTAACAAAAATTAAAAACTAAAAGCCTACAAGGTAAAAACTCCCCAGTAGACAGTAGATAGATATAAATTAAGTTCCTACCCAACGTTTATCACCAAAAAAAAAACCCACTAGCCCAAGTACACAACTACCCCACACTTAAAGAACAACTACCCCAAGCAGAAACCAATTGCAACTTCTTGAAAAATTTCCACTTTCATTTGTTAATGTCTTCGCCTTCCCAACATTGTGGAATGCATAAGGAAAAATTCTAATAATATTAAATCCCTATAATTGCAAACCCACAATATTCCTTCAATTTAGGCTTAATTTTTTTCATCCTATTTCTAACCGATACTATCTTCTTTTGCACTCTCTATTTTATTTACAGAATTCTTCTAAATCAAGGAAGTCAATACCGTACTGGCTGGAGGGTATACCGGTTTGGCCACCGGTACGATATATTTCAGATACCGGTCAATATCAGTATATCGTTTTGGGGTTACCGCTATTTTATATATTTAATACACACACACACACACACACACAAAATCTCTATTTACACACACATACTCTCCAACTTTTAGTCTTATAAATACCTTCCATTTCAACTATTGTGTACTGATTGATACAACAACGTAAAGATCAACTGGAGATTAGAATTGATGCAGGTAAAACAATTAAAAAAGAAGAAAATGAAACTCTTAATTCAAACACCAAATCCAAATTAAGTAAAAGAATTGGAGAGATCAAAGGTTAGGTGAAATAATGAAATTATCTACAAAATATTTTTATTATTGAATATTTTAGAGACAAAAACTGCCACAATTACCAAAAAAAAAAAAAAAAAAACGCAGCATTTTGTGTTTCGGTCCGGTACGGCCGGAATTCGCTAATATAGCCGGTACGCGGCCGGTATGCGGCCGGTACGGCTAGTATTTTTTTCAATATAAAATAGAAGTGTACCGGTACCAGTGCATTGGCCGGTACGGTATTAACCACCCTATTCTAAATGGTATAAGCATTTTCCTATCAAAATTGTAAGCCTTTAAACAAAATTTATATACTAATTTTTCTATTGAATTATATTATGTATCGTATTTTTTCAACTACATATATTGTAAATTGGTATCTCATGACATTCAGTGATGTATGAACTATATGAAAGGTGCTATAAAAAATTTGGTTATGAATGAAAAATTATGACACTAAACCTTAAAAATAATAATAATAATATCTTATAAAATATTTTCAAATAAACTTATACCATATCCGGATAACTCACAGAATATTGGCTAGCATTTATCAATAATGCATACATTTGTTCATTATCAGAGTCTTACGAGCATAACCACACCTTATTTTCTTAGCAAACACGAGAATCGACGAAGAACATAGTTGTCAGTAGTACGAACCCGAAGGCAACAACAGTAAATCCAATCCATCCAAGAATTTCGGCAACCCGTGGCTTCTTATAGGCTAACAAGATAGCAATCATGCAACAAAAGTAACCTGCTAAATCATTGACCAAAATACAATCTAGGAAGATCCTAGAATGTTGGCCACAAGAACGGGAGCCAATGCTAGCAGCAGTTGTTTGGACTGTGACCATGATGGACATCTTTATTAATTTGTTTATGGTCGACCTGATCCAATTCATATCTCCACCTCCACTTTCTATAAAATCTTGGCCTTCTCCTCCATCTCCCCCACCATCTCCACCTGTGTCTCCACCTCCATTGTCCCCTCCACCTCCACCTCCACCTCCACCTCTGCCTTCTCCTCCACTTTCACCTTCTCCATAACCTTCACCTACTCTTACCTGTACATCTCCGCCTCTACCTTCAACACTATTGCCAAGTTCAACAACTCTTAAGTGTTGAACATCAGGGCTCACTTCAGGACACTGCAATGTGTCATTGTCATTAAAGCTCACTAGATATGAACTCAAGGATGACCATGGATCACGAATTGGTACTAGCATTAGCAAAATCAGCACACTTAGCAGGCTCCATATGTAGTACAACAACACCCATGCATCACGTCCCTGTCATGGAATGTCACTCAAAACTTGTTATTTTCCTAGTGCTAAAAGAATTCTATCACCATGTTTTTAGGTTGCTTGGCTGCAGGAAAATGGAATACACACACATGTGGGCTAAATCTTGTGTACAATTACTTAGTTGTTTTACTTAAGGTCTTTAATTTAATTTGATCATTTAATTGTATTGACTAATAAATTACAATTGAATGTAATTAATTGTCCTTAAAAAAATAATACAGTTTTGTTGTATTGGTTAATGCATAGAACCATATTCTGAATTCAATTAGAGAACATAAGAAAAGATACATCAATAAAGGAAATGTACATTAGTTTGCCCATATATATGTATTTAGTAACATAATAGCGATTTCCTTCTATCCATATAAGAATCACTATTTAATACAATAATTTCATAATTCAAATTAAATATTTACAATCTAATATATGCAACCTCACTTTATTTAGAATATTGAAATTTAAAAATAATGTTTTAGTCACTCTTAATTTCAAGTGAAATAGAAAAAATCATGGTCCAAGTTAAAATGGACAGTTATGAATCCCAAACCTCATGGCTTAATGGGGGGGGGGGGGGGGGGTGTGTGGGCAGATGCTAGATAGGCTACAAAGTGCAGCATAATTTTTGCCTACTTCCAAAAGAGATTATGAATATGGCACCTTGAATTTATTAATCAATAATCCATGCAATACAAGAGAAAGTTTAATATAATATAATTTTTCATTATTTTTTAAAAATATGTTTTTGTCTAAATACAAAAACCTAAAGTTATAGTTATTAATATGGATGCTAGATAGGCTACAAAGTGCATCATAGTTTTTTCCTACTTTCAAAGGAGGTTATGAATATGGCATCTTGAATTTATTAATCAATAATCCATACAATACAAGAGAAAGTTTAATATAATATAATTTATTATTATTTTTTAAAAATATGTTTTTGTCTAAATATAAAATTATAGTTATTAATGTGGATTTATTATGAATGTGTTTTTATATGGGAATATATACTTTTACCATTTTAAAAAATATATATAATATACAAAGATTCTAAGAGTTTAAATTTAGACTATAACTTAAATTCGGTTAATGTGTGTGTATTAGAATATTGATGTGTAAAAGTATGAGACCTAAATAACTTATGTGGCATAATATTATAAGGTCAATCAAAAGTCAAACGTATTTTGTTATATATATTATTGATTGATTACAGATTATAGTTATAGCTTTATTGTTATGGTTAGAAATTCCCTCCTCTCCATTCCCTTTTTTTTTTTTTTTTTTTTTCCTTTTACAAAGAATGTATTATATTAAAAAATTGGGAGAATAAAAAAATAAAAAGTAAACTATTATACATTAGAGCCATTAGTAAGAGTATTCAAACAATAGTTTTCAATATTTAAATACCGAAAATTGTTGGCAAAAAAAAAAAAAAAAAAGTATTTGGTAGGAGAGTTTAGTTAAGAGTGTTTGAGTAATAGTTCTCAATTTATGGTGTTTAAACACTATATTTTGAGAACACATCAGACCAGTTTTTAGCTTTTGAGTAACAATGTTGTATGACATTGTTGTAAATAATTAGAAAACCGTGGGACTCACTAGAGTGACAAGACACCATATTTTCTTTCTCTCTCTGGCATGACTTTTCTTTTTTCTTTCTCTCTCTTGCACCTTGTTATTCTTCTTTCTTCCTCTTCTTTCTCTTTTTTTTTCCTCCTTTTTCTCTTGTGCCACACTCAAATGCTCTCTACTTCTTCTCCTTCTTCTTCTTCTTCTTTTTTTTTTTTTTTTTGACTCTTTCTCCCTTGTACTCTCTCTCAAGATTTTAACCAGACCAAATCAGCTGGTTCAATCGGTTGAACCGAAAATTGGAGGCCAGTTCAGTATGGAAAAAAAGGCCTAAAACCGAGAAAAACCAATCAAAACTAGGAAAAATTGGGAACTAAAGGCAAATACGGTTTTGCCCCCAATCTGGTTTTTAAAACCATGCACTCTCTCTCTCTCTCTCTCTCTCTCTCTTCTTCTTCTTCTTCCTTCTTCCTTCTTTTTTTTTTTTTTTTTTTTTTGGCCTCTTTCTCTCTTGCACGCTATCTTCTTTTTCAATTTTAAAATTTGGTGTTGGGTTGTTTCATGGGTTTTGCAAATTGGAAATTTGTGAATTATCTTGAATTTTTTTTGCAAAAATTGTTGGGTCGTTTAATGCAGAGAGGGAGAGAGGGGAAAGAATAGGGAGAGAGGTAGTGGTTTTGGCTAACTGAAATACGTGGGAGTACCTCTCTCCTCAAATTAAAAACACCGTTTTTGTTAGAAAAGTTACCAATTTTATTTTATTTAAAAAAAAAAAAAAACACACATACCAAACACACTATTATGTTTTTTCACATTTTAAAATATGTTATTTGAAACATGGTACCAAACACATTTTTTGCATCATGAGTACTTTAAATACGTGTTTTCACAATACTTTTTAAATCACAGTTTTCACATTATTTTGAACAACAATACTTAAAAAACGGTACCAAATAGGCCCTAAACAAGATCAATGACTAGAAAGATGTAGTTTTACTTTTACCTACAGACCCCCCCTATACAAATTAATCCCAAATTTATGCATCTATCCTAGCAAAAATTACAAATCAAGCCTTGGACCCAAGTACGCAACAGAGCCGGCCCAAGTGGCCTATACAATAAATTTGTAGAGAGTGGGCTTGAAGCCTAGACTTCTGGGACGGTAGAAGCAACGGCGCTTGAGCTAAGTACACTATTGGTGTGCAACGAGCTGGTGGATTGACCTTTGCTTTCCTCAGACGTGGGCCGAGGAGTCTCTACCCCTGCTTCCCTTGTACTTTCTAGGAGGAGAGAGTGCTCTAGGTGGAAAAAGTCCTGCCCCCTTCCAGTGGTATCCCCCTTTCTATTTATACTCCCCCTTCTTGGTTCCCATTCATGGAGCCATCAAATCTCATCCCTTTCCCATCCATATTTTCTTGAAAACGCTCCCCAATGGCTATAAAGCTGGCCACCATCCTCTCGGAAGTCACCTCCCCATTAATGCGGCTAGGCAGGTAGGTGAGAGGCCTTTAATGCGGTGGTAGCAGCTTTATGCAATGCACGTCCCACTTGTCCCCCTCCTCAGCGTCCCGTTGAAGCTCAGTATGATTCATTGAGATTTTAGAGATCCTCCTTGGGCGTCATGCTGTGCTTCTCGGTCCCCGATTCTGCTGTCTGAGAAGACCTTCTCCTCAGCCTCTCTCCCAACTGGCTAGCGCCCTGGTCGGCGGACTTTTGGGCCCTCATTTTAGGGGGCCCTACCCTCGACTTACGGCCCTTTGGCGGAGTCCAAGTTCTCGGACCGGGCCCAAGGCCCATATGGTGTTTTAACACCTTTGCCCACCACAACACTATACTAGGGATCTGTTTGGTTGGGATGAAATGGAGGAATAGAAAATGGGGGAGAGAAAAAAGAGAAAAAATAGAGTAGATGTGTGTGTGTGTTTGAGAAACAAACTAATTGCTAAACACACACACATTTTTTTAATTACACTCTCTCCCTAAAATAGGAAAGAAAATGGTGTGGTTTAGCAGTATTCTTCCTGGACCTACCAAAACCCTATCTGCCCAAATTGATGAGAAAGCAAGAGAGAAAATGGAGGGATGGGTTTTGGACAAAATTGGCCCAATAGCTAGCCACATTTTCTTGTCTTTTTTTATTTTTTCTTTGCTTTTTTCTCTTTTCAGATGTCCATTTATTATTTCTTTTTTTGTATTTTTTGTTTATATTTTGTTTGTACTCATCCTTTACTTTTTGTCTTTTCTATATTATCATTCATTTCTCTTTCTTTATTTCTTTCTTTTATATTTTTTATGTTTTGGTACTCATCCTTTATTTTCTCAAAATATTTTATTTTATTTTTTGATTTTTGAGAAAGAAATTTTGGGTTCTTGAGCTTTTTGTGCTTCATAAAAAAAATTATTTAAAATAGAGTGTTTAGTCATACACAATGTTTTAATAAAAATATAATGTGTTATTTTTTGCTTTATCTAATAAGGATATGATAGTAAATTTATATAAACTTTATTTTTCATTCACTTAAATAAAATAATTTTTCATTATTCCAATTAAATATATATATAAAAAAAAATTCTATCTTCTAAATAGAGCTTAAAAGAAGCCCAGAGGGCCATTCCCATGACATCAAGTTCTTCACCGTGGGTTTGAGTTGGTGTATTTGGGTTTGGGACGACAAAATGAAACTGCGTGGGTGTATCGTGCACGCGCCAGGTGAGTGGAACTTCTAGTCCCACTCATTGCCAAAAACATGCATGTTGCAACAATGCAACACATGCAGACATTCATTCCTTTTTAGGTCGCTTGACTTTTGATACATGCTAGTGTATCTAGATGTGTTGCACGATGCTAGTGAAAGGAAATATTGGAAACTTTTTTTTTTTTTTAAGACAGTCTCACTCTCATTTAGTTACAACTCAAGAAATTTTTTTAGCATATGATTTACCTTCCAAAGTTTAAAGTCTGGCTCCGTCCTTGTGTTGTATGATGAAATTGAAAGTTAGGTATTTATTTTTTATATCAATCATTTTTAACATTTATTTTTTTACTTTTAATTTTTACCTTTTTAATTATTTTATCTAGTAATTAACAACATGAAAACTGGTATAATTATTTCATAGGATGCAAATCCTTTGTTATTTGAGATTCAATGTAAAAGTTTTGAGACTTTAGGATTTAATTGATGTCTTAATTTTTTGTCTCTACCTAAAAGATGGTTTAGTTTTTTTTTTTTTTTTTTTTTTTTTGCATTTAGGAATTATTTAATTAGCTATCAATACTAACTATTTTTAGTTATAATAATATTGGATATAAATATAATAAGAGGATAAATATGAATTTCAATATTTATGGCTTACACTATCTCTTTTGGATACTCTCGAGAAGCAGATGAATCTTTTAGAATTGATGATATTTTTCTTTGTTAAAGAAATTTTATTTGTAACACTTCATATATCATGAAAAACTAGTGTTGAAAATAGTTCTTCACCATTTTAACTAATTTATTGATTTATATTTTAAAAATAAAATTGTTACAAAATTAATCATAAATGATTTTCAAGATTTAAAAAAATGCCATGTCCCATTTTTGGTACATCATAAATGATTGGATTGAAATCTATTAATTTGAAACTGTTATTATGTGTTTGTACTTTTTGTTTATATCTGGTTTTTTTTTTTTTTTTTTTTTTTTTGTTGAGAAAGTTTTTGTTTATATCTTGTTAACACTAAATAAATAGCAAATTTAGCTATAAAATTTGTTGTAACCTTAGATTACAAATTTATTCAATATCTTTTTATTAGAGATGAATTTTGATAAATCCACTACTAGATTACATTTTCTACTTATTTCCTTCATACTTGCAAATTTTTTAGAAAGTTAAAGATCAATAATTATATCATCAATAAATTGTCTAAATTACAAGTTTTTGTATTTTAAAATTAGCATAAATTTAAGCTTATCGATCATATAGTAAATAATATCTAATTAACACATAATTTAACATGCTTATTAAGAGCTTAAAAAACATGCAATTCAATGGTTAGACTTTTAAAATATGTAGTAATATTTATTTTATTGAATAAGGTTGTAGCGTTAGGTTATAACAAATTTTGTAGTTAAACTGAACTATTATCAGGAACGAACTCCATAAGTAATAGGTTGAAACTCTCTAAAAAAATTTGTACCTTAACTTTGTCCCTAGATAAATGCTAATTTTAATTTCATTTATTTTTGAGAATCATTATTTTAACTTTATTTTGAATTTAAGACTATTATTATTATTATTATTATTATTATTATTATTATTATTATTATTATTATTATTATTATTATTATAGTTTTTTTCTATAACTTCCCAAAAGTAAAATACTAAAATCCTAAATTTACGCCTCCGTACATTTATTACACAAAATTCCTTACACCACACGCATACCCAAAGGACGCATGCATTTCATACAGACCATCGTACGTCCAAACCAAAGGTTTGTGTTCTCCTCTCCCTGCGTTCTCTCTATAAAATGCCATTACCACCACCTTAACTCTCTCTCTCTCTCTCTCTCTCTCTCTCTCTAGAAGATCCCTTTTACCACCGGCCACCACCACTGCTCTCTCTCTATCTCCTCTTATTATGTCTCTTCAACGCTCTCATTTGAAAAACACTCCACCTGTCCACCACCATTACCACTCTCTCTTTTTGAAGAGCTCTCTTCATCACAATCTCCACTTCTCCACTTTCCCTCTCTGACTTCATATTATCTCTCTCCCTCTTAAGGCTCGTTTGGATTGAAGGGAGAAAGAGGAAGAATCTAGAAAAGTAGAGTAAAATTGACTAAAAATATGCTAATTTTAAACTATTTTCATTTTATCATACTTCTCTAAATCCAAAGGGATTATTAAATAGTATTCTTCACCACTGCCACCAACAATAACGGTATTTGCACAATTTTGTATCTTCAAATAATAAACTATTGCCATATAATTTTTGTATTTATATATTTTGGGATGTCACATGACTTCACATCGACGCGAAAAATATTCTACATTTTGAACATTAATTATCGTAACTATGACAAAAACTTTGTGTAAGCCTTGTATGGGCTTGAGCAAAAAAAGAAAAAAAGAAAGTCATTTCTTTAGTACTCGATGACCTAAACGTGTAGAAAGAGAACACTTCATGCACAATAATAGGAGGCAGAATCTATTGGTAGAGAGAATTGATGAGCTTATAGAATAACAAGTAGCCACTATTTTGACCGATCTTGCACGTGTGAAAAGGAAGAAGAAAAAAACTACAGATCTACTATAGGCTTGGCGTCAAATCAAAATTTTGCGTAGCTATAGATGCCAGATGCGAGATCCAAAGAAAAGTACATGACTTCATGTGCATAGAAGCTTTTGACAGTTTGGTCTTCGGTTATTGTCCACCATCGGATGTCCCCTTAGCTTGGGCTAAGACTAATTAACCTAGCAATCTAGGTTTGAGATAAATTGTACTAACCCAAAGGACAAGGATTTTCTTAAAACCACTCTTGGCGTGAGTAAAATATAAAACAATTTATTAAAAAAGAAGTTAAAATATTCATTATTTATAAGTGAAAATTTGATTTTTTAAGTTTTTTTTTTTCAATATTTTAAACTTACAATTTCATTCTTAATTAAAAAAGTTCTAAAAGCGACAATTTCATCATTATTTCCTTTTTCTGTTAAATAATATTCATGAGAATGATCACGTCAAACAAAATATTGACAGTAGACATTTTTTGAAGTAATGGATCAGAGACAATACCGGGAACCATGACTTGTCATTCTCTACACTCCAATAGTTCAGGTGGTGAATTCTATGGCTAATTCTCCTGTAGGATTCAAGAGCATGCAGTGAAAATCATGAAATGTCAGCTATTTAGAGCTAAAATCTAAACATATAAGCCAAAAGATTAGTGAATTTTCACTTAAGAAAGTTATCACACCCACCATCCATGGCAAGCTACAAGAACTGAAGAATGAAAGATATGCCACACCAAACTATTTAGAATGAGGTTGTTGGAAAAGATTCCATGGCCGCTGTTCATTAGAAAACCAAATGCAAGCTAATTAATGCAAATGTATGTGAAAATCAATAACATAGTTTTAGATTTTAGAAGGGAAACAATTCACAAATATGAGATTACCAATCATGTCGAAGCACAAATGTAGCCCAGAACATGGTCCCCTGAGCAGCCCAGTAGAGTGGCCAAAAAGACCAACTATTGAAGAAGGCTGCAGCTGCTGCCAATGCAAAGACCACAAAGACATCTCTGATAACATAACTCAGATACGTCCATGGATTCTTGACCTTTGATGGAGGCTGCGCACTTAGGTTGAAATCATCTTTTTCGCCAACCCCATTAACACCATCAGTAGGCTCAACCCGTCTCTGCATTTCTTCAACAACTGGATCCTTCGTTGGAGGGCTTAGCTTGGAGGTCATGAACGGTTTATATTTGACTGAAGAAAGCTAGATAATTATACTAGATACGCACGTGAGAGTAGAGAGACTCTGGATGCACCCCCTAGTTGCCGTGCGTGTATACTTTTTAAGTCAATAAACTGAATAAAGTATAAAAGTTTCGGTCTGAGTCCTTCAACTTTCTTTTTTTTACCAAAAAATTAAAAAATTCTTTCAGCACCCAGCACCCTAGTTGCTAAGCATATCCATGTGTATAGTTCATGAACCAATAAAGTATAAAAGTTTCGGGTTCAAGTCCTCTTCTAAATTATTTTTTACCCAAAAAAAATAAAAAATAAAAATCTTTGAATGCACCTAGCAACCTAGTTGGAATAGGTATGCCACGTTTAAAGTATATGTTTCCTCTCACTCATAGCTTAGTGAGTCCCACCAATTGTGAGAGAGAGGAAACATGCACTTGCAATAGGGTGTATTTTCTCTCCCTAGTTTGCATGCGCGTATCCTTTATAAATCAATAAGCGGATCCTAGTGTTCCTGCTTTATAAATCAATAAGCGGGTCATAGTGTTCATGTCTCTTTGTAACTCAAAAAGCTATGACGGTTCTTACTTTAAAGTATTCACATCAAAACATCTAAAAAATATAGCTTTTAGGAACTCAAAAGCCATTTTTTTTTATTTTAACAACTTACTTTACAATGTACTCAACATCAAATGTTTAATTTTAATGTACAACACATTAAAATAATATAAAAATTAATAAAATAATATATCCTACACAATAAACACTATAAAAAGCTAAAAAGAGAAGAAAAAAAAAACTGACAATCAGCCCACAATAAGTTTTTTTTTTTTTTTTTTTTTTTTTAAGTTTAAGCTACAGTAACCTGCTATCTCTAGCAGCATACTATAGCTTAGAGTTATATTTTTTTTTTTAATATAACAACTTTGATGTAGTGTCACTTTTTATGTTTTCACTTATAAAATAGCATTTTAGAATTTTTCACATCTTTGTTGTGAATGCTCTTATAAATCAATAAATTGTAAGGGTTCGTTTGATTGTAGAAATGAAAAAGTTGGAAAATAGAAAAAATTTAGTTTTTATATGTGCTGATTGAAGGGATGAAAAGTGAAGGGATGAAAAAAAATTTTGTTTGATTTGGATGAAAAATGAAAGGTTGAAAAATGAAATTTATATAAATTTATCATCATATCTTTATTAGATATAACAAAAAGTAACACATTATGTTTTTATTAAAAAAATTGTGTATGAATGGACACTTTAGGAACCCAAAATTGTTTTCTAAGAAATCTAAAACTAAAACTAATAAAAGAAAAGAAATAAGAAAAGAAAAAAATGAGCACCAAAAAAAAAAGAAAAAAAAAGCATGGCACAACAAATGATACATCATAAAATGACCAAAAAAAAAAAATATTGAACAAAATGACAGAAAATGAAAGAAGCAAACTCAGTGGGAGAAAAATGAACATTGCTCAGGCCAATTTTGTCCAAAGCACCCATCATTATTTTCTGTAATGTTTTCTCTCCAATTTAGAGATATTATGTTTTGGTGGACCCAAAGAGAAAACGACCGAATTCCACAATTTTCTTTTCTCCAAAATCACTTCAGCCAAACACTACTCTTATCCAACAAAATCTCTTATATTTTCTCTTCTTTATTTTTCATCCCACTTTTCAACCTATTTAAAAGTTAAAGATACACACGTGAGAAAGGGTAGAGACAACAGAATCAATCTTTGTGGTGCACCCTATTGGCCGTGCTGTGTACTTTATAAATCAATAATTAAGCTATAAATGTTTCAAGTCCGATGGTAGATTGATCACTCAACAGTCAACTGTAGCTATAAAAGTCAGGGGTACGCATGTGAGAATGGTAGAGACAACAGAATCAATCTTTGAGTTTTTCCTAGTTTCCGTGCATGTATAATTTATGAATCGATAAGCTATAAACGTTTCGGATCCGACTTTTCCACTTTTCTTTTCTTTTGATGGGACCGAGTGTCTCTAGCTTTTTTATTTTTATTTTTATTTTTATTTTCTGTCTACGCGATAGATCTCGGTATGCACCTTAGTTGCCGTGAGATTGAAATACTTTTTTAATGTTAATCAAAAGCTAAAAAAGATTACTTTTAATATCAGCCGTTGGATTAAAGATGATGTTATAAAAGTAAAAAAAAAAAAAATTAAAATTTAAAATTACAAGTGGCAAAAAAGATGAAAAAAGTTGACAGGGTATTTGCACAGTGACCAGATCCAAATCCGTGGTCGTGAGTATGAACAGATGCAAACGTAATCATTACTCATTATTATTGCACATACTCGGACAATATTTTCTCCCAAAAACTACAACTTTTTTCACGAAATTTAAGATTAAAAAAGAAAAAAACTAAAGCTAGCAACAAAATGAATAGAGAAAGCAATAAAAAAAATTTTGGTACAAAAAGAAAAATCCATATTGATTACAAAAAAAAAAAAAAAAAAAAAAAACTAGTCTTCCTTCCTTTCCATTTTAGATAAACTTGGCAAAAATAAACTCAAATCCATTAACCCACCATAACTCATGCGAAATAATCATGGTTTTCAAACTCAGATCAAATCGTTCGGTCCAACCGAATTAACCGTGAACTGGCTTAGAGAATGATTTTTTAAGTATCAAATATCGAACATTACACTAAAATCCATGAACTGCTTAAACCATGGGTGAACTGTCCAATTTTTAAAGAACCAGATAGGGTTCAAACACAGTTCAAGTCAAGGTTAATACCCTACCTCATGGGAAATAATTATGGTTTTCAATCCTGGACCAAACTGCTCGGTCCGACCGGATTAACCATGAACCAGCTCAAAGACCGATTTGTTAAGCGCCAAGAAACAAATACATACACACTAACCACCAGGGCAACTAAGTGCTCTAAAATGAAAGCATATTATTTTTAACTTAAGTTTCAAAAACTTAGATATATTAAAAAAAAATCCAATAGTCTAATTATAAAATATATATTTTGATATATAATTAAATTCATATATTTTAATGTGACTAATATCATATACTATATTGATGGAGGATGATAAAATACAACTCCAATATCGTCCATGAAGGTTGTCCAGTACAAGACCAAGAGAGCAAAAGTATAAGAACCTCGTCAATGAAAACCTCATCCACGCAGGAAGATGCCTGGACGAGCCTTGCATGGCCAAGATTGACAAAACTGCACCGTCTCATCCAAGGGAGCGACCAACATCGTCCAAAAAAAGGTCGTCCATAAGAGAATGACATCTTTTGGGAGCGAGGTATGCTCAACAAGAGGACCCCTGGACGAGCCCTAGATACTTAGGAAAATTCTTAAGTGTGTACCATGACTCCTTATCAAGCTCCTAACTTCCAGTGACCATTATGTGAGAAAAATGTAACTCCTAAACAGTTGTGGAAGTTGTTCCTGAACCCTTACACCTCTCAAATCCAAAGGAGGTTACAAGTCTAATAACTGTTTCTAAGACACTATATAAATGCTCATTCAGACTAGACAAAGGTATGTATGAACATTTCCTAAAAGTTGGAACTCCAAAAATTTGAAGAGAGAAAAACTAACTTTGCCATCAGAGGGTTATTTGTCAGCAACCCGGTCACCTTTGATCGTTATTCTTTCTTTTTCAAGCCATCAAGATAGCCAATAGTCCTTTCAAATTTAAAGCATCCAGCCTACTGATTTTCTTCGCATCATCAGTTGGCGTCGTCTGTTGGAAGTAGCAACTTTTCATTTCATTTTGTTAATTATTTGTTTTCAACGATTCGTTTTTCCCAGACAAAAGGCTGAATGGTTCAAACAAAATTGAGGGCTACCAGCCCAGGCCACTAGGAGAGTAGGGATGCTTCCAGTATTCCCCACCGTGATCGTCAGTCAGCGCCTATCATGCAACCGCCTTCCATACAACATATACAGTACATGGCTACCGCTATGGTAAAACTAACCCATCAGAATCAAGAGTTGAATAGGGAGATTAATTTAAAGAGGCAGCACCATGAAAGACATGCTGAACATCGAGCCTAGAGTCAAAAGGGAAGAGGGGAAAACGTTGAGTCTGAGAATCCTTCAAAGGGTACTGCTTCAAGAAGAGTGCCTTACTTGAAGAGGGAGATGGACCAGATGAGAAAAGCCATGGATGAAATGAAGGAGAACATGAGACGGGCAAACCCCGTGGATGACTTAGTTCACCGAATGGATTCCCCTTTCACGGCTTCCATCAATAGTCATCCCTCACCCCCAAAGTTCAAAATACCCTCCTTAGATGCATATGATGGAACTCGCGACCCATGTGATCATATCGTTACCTTCAAGACTACCATGCACCTTCAAGGGATTCCGGACAAAATTATGTGCAAAGCATTCCCCACCACCCTTAAGGGACCAGCGCGAGTGTGGTTCAGCAAGATACCTCCAAACACGATGGGCTCATTCAAGGAGTTGAGTAAGCTTTTCGTCAATAATTTCATTGGAAGACAACGTCACAAGCATTCCTCTTCTAGTTTGCTAACTATAGAGCAAGGGGAGAATAAGAGTTTACGGTCCTTCATTACCCGGTTCAATAGAGAAGCCTTGACGATGGATGAGATGGACGACAAGTTGTTATTGGCCGCCTTCCATAATGGGGTTAACTCTAACTTGTTCATCCATAAGCTCTACGAGCAAGAACCACAGACTATGGCCGAGCTCGTCCATTCGACCTAGAATTTCATGAATGCTGAGAACGCGATCATAGCCAAGAAAAGGAAGAGAGCAGAGTGTTCGAAAGCTGGTCACCCGCGTCATCTTGATCAAGGTCCTCGTCCCAAGAAGTCTCGAGTAGACGAGAAAAGGGATAGAGATAGTAAGAAAACTAGTTCTTCAGCGAGAAACCAATACACTCCCTTGAATATGCCACTAGAGCAAGTACTTATGTAAATCAAAGACGATCCATCCTTGAAGTGGATAGAGAAAATGAAGGGAGATCCTAACAAGCGCAACAAGAACAAGTATTGCCACTTTCATAGAGATCATGGGCAAGACACAGACGAGTGTTTTGATTTAAAATAGCAGATAAAGAATCTTACAAGACAAGGGAAGTTGAGGAATTTCTTTGGACGAGACCACAAAGATGAGAAGCTCAGTCATTAAGGCCCCCACTTGGAGAAATAAGAGTTATCATAGGGGAAATCTCAGCAGCTCAGTCATCCAAATCGAGAAAGACATACCTGAAGGTGGTGTAAAATGTCCAGTTATCAGGACGACCTCCCAGGACGAGGGAAGCGGACGAGCAAGCCATCACGTTTATGGAGGAGGATGCTGAAAGAGTTCACCACCCCCAAGACAACGCAATTATCATTACCCTGCTCATTGCCGATTATACGACCAAGAGGGTGTTGATAGACAATGGCAGCTTAACAGACATTCTGTATTACCCCACTTTTCTAACAAATGAGGCTAGAACGAGATCAACTTCAACCAGTGAATTCGCTATAGGTGGGATTTGGAGGAATGAAGGTGCAGCCTGTGAGCACCATTACATTACCGGTGGTGGTTAAAGTGTATCCGCAGCAGCTAACCAAAGAGGTAAACTTCCTTATTGTTGATTGTTCATCATCATATAATGCTATTATTGGACGACCAACTTTAAATAGTTGAAAGGCGGTAACCTCTACCTACCATTTGTCCGTCAAATTCCCAACCGAGCATGCCGTGGGTTGAGTACAAGGAGATCAGCTAGCAGCCAAAGAGTACTACTTAGCCATGTTGGCAATGGACGAGCACGTACAGACAATGAGTATAGACGAGAGGAGGATTACAGCGAAATCCACTGAGGTGTTAGAAGACATCCCTCTGGATGAGATCAGCCCTAAGAAGTTCACTAGAATTGGAGGAAGCATGGAGAAGGAGGCAAAGCATAATCTAGTCTAGTTTTTGAAGAAAAGTCTTGATGTCTTCACGTGGAGTCATGAGGACATGCCGGGTATTGATCCAAGTGTCATTACTCATCGCCTGAATATGCGTCCCTACTCTAAACCAGTGCATCAGAAGAAGAGGGTCTTCGCTCCTGAGCGAGACAATGCCATCAAAGAAGAAGTCCAGAAGTTACTTACTGTGGAGTTCATTAGGGAAGTTTATTATCTGGACTGGCTAGCGAATGTAGTCATGGTAAATAAGGCCAACGGCAAGTGGCGGATGTGTGTAGACTTTACCGATTTAAACAAGGTTTGCCCCAAGGACAGTTATCCATTGCTACACATAGACCAACTGGTGGACTCGACGGCAGGTCACAAATTACTAAATTTCATAGACGCCTTTTCAGGCTACAACCAAATAAAAATGGACGAGAAAGATCAAGAGAAGACTTCATTCATTACTAGCCAAAGGTTATTCTGCTGTAAGATAATGGCTTTTGGTTTAAAAAATGCGGGGGCGACTTACCAGAGACTAGTTAACCACTTGTTCCATCCTTAAATCGGGCGAAACGTGGAGATTTATGTAGATGATATGCTGGTAAAGAGCTTGTACGAGGGGAAACATCTAGACGACCTTCAAGAAACCTTTGATACACTTTGTTAGTATAACATGAAATTAAATCTAAGCAAGTGTGCTTTTGGAGTTTCATCAGGGAAGTTTTTGGGGTTCATGGTTTCACATAGAGGAATTGAGGCGAATCTCGACAAAATCTAGGCGATACTAAATATAGAACCACCGAAGAATATAAAGGAAGTCTAGTCTCTAATCGGATGGATTGCCGACCTTAACAGGTTTGTTTCAAAAGCTAAAGACAAGTGTTTACCATTCTTTAAAGTCCTCAAGAAGGCATTTGAGTGGACGGACAAGTGTCACAGGGCCTTTTAAGACCTAAAGACTTACCTCACGACGGCACCGTTGCTGAGCCCATCTGTAACTGGTGAAGAATTGTATTTGTATTTGGAAGTGTCCCCGCACACTGTGAGCTCAGCATTGGTCAGAGAAGAGGGGCGGATTTAGAAACCAGTTTACTATACGAGCCGGGCACTAAGGGGTGCAGAAGGACAATACCCGATGATTGAGAAGCTAGTCTTCGCTTTGATTACGACTTTTAGGAAGCTGAGACATTATTTTCAAGCTCATATTATCAACGTCCTAACAGATCATCCCCTGAAGAAGGCGATGAATAAGTTGGAAGCCGCAGGACGACTAATCCAATGGGCAGTGGAACTTAGTGAGTTTGATGTCAGATACCAGCTAAGGAGTGCAATAAAGGTACAGGCATTGGTGGATTTCATTGCGGAGTTCACCCCCAGCTAGGACAAGCTGGACAAACACGAAGAAGTTGAAAGGTGGGTTATCAATATAGATGGATCGTCCACATTATACGCAGGGGGGATTGGAGTCATACTCAAGTCCCTAGAGGGTGATAGGCTAGAGTATGCAGCCCGTTTATGGTACCAAACCACCAACAACGAAGCTGAGTATAAAGTTCTACTTAAAGGGCTAGAATTGGCTAAGTCCTTAGGGGCGGAATCAATAATAGTCAAAGGAGATTCTTAACTAGTCATCAATCAAGTGAATGGAATGTGTGATGCTAAGGAAGATTGGATGAAGAAATATCTTAGCACAGTGAAGCGGCTTGTCCAAAAGTTTACAGAAGTAAGTTTTGTCCAACTTCTAAGGGAAGAAAATATGGAAATAGATGCCTTGGCGAAAGCAGCTTCGGGAGGAGGAGTTATGGACGAGTACGACAGAATCCAATACATGCCGAGCATAGACCTCCCAGATATACAAAAAATAGGAGGGAACGAAAGTTGGATGAGTCCAATAGTAATCTTTCTTAAGGAGGGAAGGCTTTCGAAAGATAGGGACAAGGCTAGGAAGCTGAGAGTCAGGGCTGCCAAGTACGTCCTTATAAACGAAGTGTTGTACAAGCGAGGCTTTTCTCAGCCCTACCTAAGGTGCTTGGCTCCGGACGAGTCAAATTATGTTTTGAGGGAGGTTCATGAAGGAGCATACAAAAATCACTTAGGAGCAAGATCACTAGTCAATAAGGTCGTTCGTGCAGGCTACTACTGGCGTACAATTCAAGTAGATGCTAAGGCTTATAACAAGATCTGTAACTAGTGTCAGCGCTATAGCAACGTCCCTAGACAGTCGTCAGAGTACCAGACCCCAATGATGGCCCTATGGCCCTTCGCATAGTGGGGACTGGATATCCTAGGTCCTTTTTCCCTAGGAACCAGACAGATGAAATTTTTTGTAGTAGGGATTGACCACTTTACCAAGTGGGTAGAGGTCGAACCTCTTGCAAAAATCACTCAGTAAAATGTTAAGAATTTTTTTTGGAAGAATATTCTATGTAGGTTTGGATTACCTAGGGTACTGGCATCTGATAATGGATGACAATTTGACAACGCACTTTTTAGAAATTTTTGTGAACAGTTTGGAATCAAGAATCAAGAATCACTATTCCTCGCCCTCCTACCCACAGGCAAACAGACAAGCAAAAGTAGCAAACCGATCTCTACTGAAAATCATCAAGACTCGGCTCGAGGGGACAAAGGAGATATGGCCAGATGAGTTATCAGGTGTTCTTTGGGCTAACAGGATGACTGTGAGAACCCTGACAGGAGAAACCCCTTTTAAACTAGCATATGGAAGTGAAGCAATCATACCTGCAGAAGTTCATATGGCTAACCATCGAGTGATGAAGTATCAGGAGAAAGATAATGAAAAGAAACTTCGTCTTAACCTCGACCTCATTGACGAGGTAAGAATGGACACAGAGCAAAGGTCAACGAGATATAAGAATTTTATGGCTAGGCAGCACGATGTCCTAGTAAAACCTAGGCGCTTCAACATTGGGGACCTCGTTCTCAAAAGAGTCTCCTTGACAACCAAGAATGCAGCTTATGAAAAATTGGGACCCAATTGGAAAGGATCCTATAGGGTAATCAACTGCAAGAGGCAGGGGTCGTACTACTTGGAATCTCTGGATGGATGAAAGTTAGAGCATCCTTGGAATGTGGAGCACCTAAAGAGGTATTATCAGTGAAACTTGGGAGAAAATTTCCAAGGACGAGGTTAATGCTATGGACAGTTACAACTGTGGTCTATGTGTTCACTCATATCTACTGTTGTGTTCTTGTTACTACAATGGTGTGTTTTAAGAATAAAAAATGCATTGGTTCTTAAACTTTTGCACCGTCTACAAACAATTTTGTGAAAGATGAGGTTATGTACATTTATGTATTTTTCTAAGTATTTTCCTAAGGCACTGATTTCTAAGCATGTGCCATATTTGTGGACGATGTTTATATAATAATATGGTTTGGGTTTTTAATGTATTTAATGCATAAATCTAAATTCCATAATAGTGTCCACAGAAAGGCAAAAGCCTAAGACGAATGAAAATCTCTAGACGCAGGGATGTAACGTTAATTAACTTTTCATGAAATGTGGATAAAGCAAAGAAAAATAAGCTAAGACACACTCATCTAAAAAAACAGATGGACGACAAAAAGGCATACATGTTGAAACATTTAAGTCTGTGGACGAGCATCTAGCCAAGACGTTCCAGTGACCTAGAACGAGTAAAACGCTAGAGAATGTCTTGACGAAAGACGAATACCAATTGCCCAGTATACGGACGAGGAAAAAGGGTTAACAAAGCCATCATCCTCACTCCTGGGACGAGTCACACTTTAAAAAATTTGAACGGCTAGCAAAGACGTCCATGCACGAATGGGTTGTCTAATAGAAAAGCACATGGACAACCCTCCAACACTTAAAATAGGGCATTGTTCAAAAGCCAGTAACATTAATGATGAGAAGGGAATAAACTCATCCATACAATAAATAATGAATAAAAGTTAACGTTCATTAAAGTTTAAAAATGGTAGATGACCTCTGTCCAAAAACCTGTACAAAGTAGGCCTTAAAAGGCAATTGTTAATAAACTCGCCCAAAGCACTCTGGACGAGGAAACTATATTTAAATAACCATATATCAAGAAAATTAATAAAAATACTAATAACCTAATCAACTGATAAAACCTAAAAATATAATCGACTTGTGGGTTCCAATCAGCTCAACTGGTAAAGTCTCTGATAGTTGAATAAAAGATTTGGAGTTCAATCTCCGCCTATACCAAAAACTGATTGGTGTTTTGGTCAGATAATAAAAAACTATTATTATGAGTAGATGTCATAAATTGAAACCTTCTATAAAAAGAAAAACACTATTTTAAATTTATCAAGGTCATTTGTGACATATTCTTGGAGACATTAGTACGTAGACCCTGATAATAGTCCATAAAATAATAAAATATTCTTAAGATAATAAAATAATAGTGACTATTATAATTACTTACTTTTTTAAATACATTTTTCAACATTTTTTTTTTGTCTCTATCTTATTAAAATATTATTTCTTTATTCTTTTTTTTAACTTTCCTTCATTCATTCATAACAGCTATATTTTTCAAATTCCCAACAACGATATTTTTTAATCTTTTAATGTTAATATTTATAAATTTCCTGATGATATTTTTTTTTTAACAAATCTCATGGAACACTTGTTGCAATCATATTGTTAGTTATAGTTGTAGGATCATTTAATTTTAATAAAAAGTGTTATGTTTACAATATTTTTCTCAATACTTTCACAACAAAATCTTATATGGTAAGTTGTTACTAATTCTAATTTGAACCTACCATTGAAATTATTTTTTTTACTTACCAATATTAACTAATAACAATCTGTCACTTAAAATTTATTGTGAAAATATTTTGTTAACATTTCTTAATTTTGATTTATTATTCTTTATATTATTTTCATTTTTTTCTTTAATTGTTTTCATCCATACGTTTTCTTTTCTCCTCCACACATGTATACCCACTCCTATCTCTATCTTCATTTCTTATTTTGTTTTTCTACTTGATCTCCATAACATTCTCTCTCTCTCTCTCTCTCTCTCTCTCTCTCTCTCTCTCTCTCTCTCTCTCTCTCTCTCTCTCTCTCAGATCACCGATGGAGAACAAAGGCTGGAATTTGAGAAAAAATAAAGAACAATCCAAAGCATTGACATTAGATGTTCCAAAAAATATCCTACTTTAACATAATAAAAAGTTACTTTTATTTATTTTAACACAGTATTTAACATTCAGCTTATATTCTCTTTATTATTATTATATACAATACATTAAAATAATATTAACATAAAACATAATCTAAAACAAATGAACTAAAAAGAGAAGAGAGAGAGTTGAAATTTGAATTAAAAATGAATTTGTAGGTAACAATATGGCTACCTAGAAGTAGAAGGGTACTGTAGCTCATACCAAAATTTTTTAGCATTTGAGATGTCCAATGGAAGCAATTTTTTGTGTGTTGAAGACAAAGGATGCGCTGGAGCAGTGGTTTACTGCTGATGGTGAAACGCGGTCGTATGACTTAAACAAGGAACTGATGAACTTAATCCATACGGCACCGTTTTGCAACATGTATAGCGATTGTTTTATGGAAGCGACAGCGTATCAATTAGAGGTTTTAGCTCCAGGATTAGAGGTTCCTTGTTAACAGTCTTTAGCACGTGTCCTTTCACTGGTAGTTAGTATAACAGAATTTCCCACTTAACACAAAGGCTTCTAGCTTGGACAAAGACCGTCGTACTTTATCTTGTTAGCATAAAACCTCCAAAAGAAATCTGACCATATATTGAAGCTCTTTTGCTTTTCTCTTCATGCTTTTTTTTTTTTGGGGGGGAGGGGAAGGAAACCAAGTATTGGAGTGCATATTCCACTAGGCTTTTTTCCTTTATTTTTATCTCTTCATTTCTTCCTTTCCAACAAAAAAATTTAGTACCACAACTAATTTTACACCTATTTTCACAATAATTTAATGCAATCTAATGTGATTAAAGGTAAGTAGTAAAAAAAAATTGTGAGTTTATATAAAAGTGATAAACAACTAGTCACAATTTGCCATATAAGGTATATAATTGTGAAAATGGACGTGAAGTTGGTTATAGTCCTAAAATAACTCATTTATTTCCACTTGTAGGAAGAATGAAGCCACATGTCTTGTAAAAAAAATTTCAATACCATTTAATGAATACGAAAAATCAATCTTAAGTCACCAGTAAGCTATCAAATTAAGAAAGATAAGTATCCGCTTAAGCACATTCAATATATCCAATGACAACCATTACTCAAAGGCCTTAGACAATGATCATTACACTCATGGTAATAATCATCTCAAATTATGTACAACAGCTAGACAAGTCACATATAAAATGGACAATCTACCTCGTTTGCTAAAATATGAGAAAAATACTACAGAGTACTATCTGCATACAAAATATATCGGTTGATACTAACTTAAGTGTCGAAGGATTCCCCATTAGAGCACACCCCAGCCTGGTGATCTCTTTGATTAGCTTTCTTATTCTTGCATATCCAAAAAGACCATCAAAAGCATTAGATTGGACGAATGACCCAACTAACGATTTTTAGCATCAACAGTTTGGCATTGTTTATGCATTCCTCTCTGCCCTATTGAATCAGAGAAATAGAACATCCATTTGAGTCTAGAGGCAGAGAGGAATTCAAGTGGGTGGCTCATTGCAAGGCACAAACAAAACACAAGACAACCACAAAATTCAAGCGACCTCAATAAACCTCAAGGGTATGACCTAGTTCTTTGGTCTTAAGGTCAAATTTATGCCTTTCGCCTTCTTACTCTCCAAGTATTTGCAAAATTGCAACCATGTTTAAATGATTGATTTGGCATGTGGCTTCTCTTTTATTTCATGTTACACTACTTTCAAAATAGAGGATTGCCTCACTCTTAAAAATTTCTAAATTAAAATACTCTGTTATCGGCTTTAAAATAAGCTTGGTTGTAGGCTTGTAGCTCTAAGGGGTTAGCTTAGTAGTTCCTAAGGCCTCCAATATTTATAAGATTTTGGGTTTTACAAGTTGCTAATATAGGGTGATCATGTTGGTATTGGTTCCTAGTGTGGTGGGTATTTGGTGTGTGGAATAAATAGTGCTCTGTTTTTGTTGGTTTTTCTTTTTAGATCTGGTTGTCTTCTTTTTTAAGTGTCCTGGCTAAGGGTTGAGTCTAATTCTGTGAAGATGATCTTTGTGTAATCATCTGATGTAGTTAATATATTCACAACCACAAAAGTAAATGATTCTCTTTATTTGTTATGGGCGCAAGCAAACAATTTAGGTTCGGCACTAAAAGAAATTGTAAGCATGTTTTATCAAGTCCTTCTCAATATAGTAAAGAGTTTGAATGTGAATCTAAGAATTGTACAGTAATGTCTTGGTTATAGAATGGTATGCAGGCATGTAGCAATCAGTGAGTGCTAATTTCAGGTTTTTTTTTTTTTTTCTTTGGAAAGCTGTCCATTAGGCATACTCAATGAACAAGGCCATGACCCATGAGCGAGTACTATAGTGCTTTCTGTAATTTCCTGTATTATGTAGATTAAATTGGATAAATGTGTGTTGTGTGGGCGTGCGTCTCATATTGGGTGCTTATTAGGTCAATTTGGGTTATATAAGTGATTAAAAGAAGGTTCAATTGTAATTTGACTGGTCCTTAATCTACTAGTGATTCCACTGCTCTTTCCAGGGAGAACTATAATCCCCCACTTTAGTAGCGACACCAACTATCAGTATTTGATATTGCTCACTTGCTCATTTAGATAATATATCATGTTATTCATCACTTCATCAGTGACACTATTGTCTTGGTTATCTGTCTTCACAATTTTTAAAAATTCTAACTGACCTGTAAATTTTTAATGAAAGATTATTACCTCTAAAAATATGTTTCAGATTTTTTTAGTTGTTTCATAAAGAAACAGCCACTCAATTTCATTGTGCCATTCGCATGCGAGATTTTGATAATGCCTTCGAATATGCTAAAGAACCTCTTTAATCTTATTATGGTGCTCATGGCGTTATGCACCAATCCTCTTGTTGCTGTACTCCTTATCAATAAGGGTTGCAAAATAAAAATATAGACATTTTCTTGAAGTTTCTTGGACTATTATGCTTCAAGTGCCCTCTTATTCATGTTGAAGATGAAGCTCAAGGCAAAGTTGAAGATGCAGCTCAAGGCAAAGGTTCAGCAGTACGCACCGTTTTGTTAAAGCCAAAAGTTCAGTAATGTACAGTAATACGCACCGTTTCATTAAAGCCAGAGGTGATGCGCGTCGTTTCATTAAAAGGCTGAGTGATGCGCACCGTTTTGACTCATATAACTGGAGCTTATTCACAGTGTATCAAACGATGTCGTTTTAGGATGTTCAAATGTTCGTTATTGTGGCACGAAGAGCAGTTGTGGCTGGGCAGTTTCAACAGAGCTGGAGATTCCGTGAATTTAGGCGCATAGTTTGGATCTAATCTATTCAGTTATAGCAGCAATTGTAACTATAAATAGGAAGGTGTATCTTTGATATAATTAAGCTTTTATACTCTAAAATTTTCTCAATCAAGTAGATATTTAATTTCTCAGTCCCAATTCTCTCTCTCTCTCTCTCTCTCTTCCTTCTATTTCATCTCTGTGTTTCTTCTTCATTGAATTCTCTCTGTGAATCTCTTTGTGTTTTGTATAACTCACAAAATTCTTCAATTCATAGTTCTCCTCCCTCTTCCTAGAGGTTGTACCAGCAAAACTATGTCGTTATGAACCTCCTCCACCCTCCATGAGGCATGCAAGCATGTTCACCTTTGATATGGCCCCATTTGGGTTTTCTTTTCTTATTTTTTGGTTTTGATTTGGTTAGAAGCAACCGTGGTAAGTCTCTCTCTGACCACTTCTGTAACATCCCAGCTTAAAAAAAAAAAGAAAAAAAAAATTGTATGGTCAGTTTTGAGACCCCACATGATCCACCCACCCCATATGCTTCCCCACCACACCAATATCTCACACTCTCACTCTCTTGGCCGGTCAACAAGGGTCCTCCCGACTTGTTTTCTTTTGCATTATCTCACAAATGAAAACACTCCTCTTTCACTCTCTCATCCTTTCCCACCGGTGTACCTCCTTCACCAACACGTCATTTTAAACCATTTTTATATCTTCTATCACATGATGTTTGCAAAACTAAATTAAAAAAAAAAAAAAAAAAAAAAAAAACTAAACAAATAAAAAATTGAAGACTAATGATTTTGATCTTGTGGATGAACAACATAACATTTTTTTTTCTCTTTTTTATTAAAACTTTTCACAAACACAATATTAGCAGAACTGGGTGATAATATCTACATAAAATATTTTAAAAGAACATAATATTTTAGAATTTAACAAGAGAATACATTGCAATTTAACGCACCTATCAAAAATGGAAGCCAAAACATAGTAAGCCAAATTATCTATACTATTATTTAAGCGGTTGCACTTGTTTGGACCGAATTTTTTTTTGTTCCGAAATACCCCTACACTCTTAGGTTTAAGTAGAGACAAAACTAGAGGATAGTTTGGTAAAAATACATGTCTAACTTGTACTAAAATATTGCCTACAAAATAGGAACACTCTTCCACTAACTCACTTATTCAAAGTAACTATTCGTTTATTGTTTTTTTTTTTAAATAGAAAAATAAGTTAAACACTCTACGCTTATTCAAAAACAAATTTAAATATCCTATAAAAAAATTAAATATAGAAAAAAACTAAAGGACAATCCAGATTTTTTCGTTCTAAAATACTATTACATTCCTATGTTTAAGTAGAAACAAAACTAGAGGACAATCCAGTAAAAATACAACCCTAACTTTCACTAAAACATTATCTAAAAAATAGGGTCACTTTTTTATTAATTTTCAAATTTATTAAGGACAAAGTTTAGCTACATAATTAGTTGTAGCCTTAGGCTACAAACTCATTTAATAAAATAAATATTACTGCATATTTTGAAAATTTAACCGTTGAATTACATTTTCTTTATGCTTTTAATACATATGTCAAATTTTATGTCAATCGGATATAATTTATTATATATTCTATAAACTTATATTTTATGCATAATTCTAAATTACAAAAACTTGCAATTTAAAAATGTATTGATGACATAGTTATTGATCTTTAATTTTCTTGAAATTTTGCAAACATAAAGAATATAAGAAGAAGATTTAATCCAATGGTGGATTTGTCAAAATTCACCTCCAATAAAAAGATATTGAGTGAGTTTGTAGCCTAAAGCTACAACCGATTTTGTAGCTAAAGTTTTTCCATTTATTAATCCACTTATAAATTAGATTCTTAAAATAAAAATTATATATATATATATATATATATAAAATATAGATTTTTTTTTTTGCTACTATTACTAAAAAAAAAAAAAAATGCCTCATCTCATGCGCGAAGCGCGTGGGATGAGGCTAGTAGAAGATTAATTAATCTACATAAAGGAAACCAAGATTATAAAATAGACCTATTTTATAACTACCAGAAAGCCCTTTCATTTCAAAAAATAAGGAAACCGGGAGTAGAAGAATCCAACAAGTTTATTAGTGGGGTAAATGCATTTAGTTTCATGAAGTAATCATTAATTATAGGTGGTTTAATTACTATCTACGTAAAAAACTTATTTATGATTGATTTTTCTAAAATTTATATAAGAAATAATTGGTTTGGAGTGTGACATTTATTACTCAAGTTAAGTTGCTTTGGTAATTATTAAATTACCGATTGTCCCAAAAGTTTAAGCTATTGGGATATGGTAAATTTAATCATTTAACCAATACTTCTAACACTCCCCCTCACGTGTGGACCGAAACTACCTTTGAATAGGTGAGGCCCAACATGTGGGAATTTAAATAGGAGGTAGAGTGGAGGAGATAAGGATCGAACTCAGGATCTCATGCTCTAATACCATATTAAATTACCGATTGTCCCAAAAGCTTAAACTATTGGGATATAGTAAATTTAATCATTTAACCAATATTTCTAATAGTAATAATTAAAACAAAATCCAATGAAGAAAATTTAATCACATGCAATAAAAAATACCCAAAAAAAAAAATTTGCGCTTTTAAATTAATAGATATTGATTAAAACATTTGACACTTAAACAATAAGTTTATATTTTTAATTATATCAATCTTAAAAATTTATATATACTCTCTTATAATAACATTATGACATGCAATATTATTGAAACTAATTCCTGAAACATTATAATATTGAATAAGTATTATAATTCTCATAAAAAAGAAGAAGTATTATAATCATAAAAATAATTTCTTATAATTTTTTTAAAATAAACTTATATCATATCTGAAGACCGCATTAACTAATATTCATCTATAATACATAGATTTGTTCATGATGAAAATTTTATGAATAAGCCACTCCTTATTGAAGAAAAACTCTTTCACACACATTGTGTTTTTATAAACTGAAAATGTCTATAAAAAAACCGTAATGTTTTCAATTTATAAAAACACACGATACTCTATATAAAAGAAACATCGGCCCTCCTTATTTAGCTCGTGCAAACAAGAGACATAATTGTCAATAGAATGAACCCCAAGGCAACAGCAGTATATCCGACCCCCCCCAAAATTTTGGCAACATGTGGCTTCTTATGGATTAAGAAGATAGCAATCATGCAACAAAGGTAACCCACTAAGTCAATGACCAAAATTGAGTCTAGGAAGACCCTCGTCAGGAATTGATCATTGTTACAGGAATGGTAGCCAATGGTAGTAGCAGTTGTTTGGACTGTGACCATAATGGACATTTTGGATATGTTTGATCCCCACTTCCTATCTTCACCTTGACCCTGTCCTCCAAGTTCGCCTCTTCCTCTACCTCCACCTAATGCACCTTCTCTAGTTTCACCTTCTCCATCATCTTGGCCTACTTTTAACCCTGCACCTCCATAACTACCTTCAAAACTATTGCTAGGTATTACAACTCTTATGTGCTGCTCATCAGGGCTCTCTTCGGGACACTGCAATGTTTCATTGTTGTTGAAATGCACTCGATGTGAACTCATGGATGACCATGGATCGCTAGTTGGTATGAGCTTTGTAAAAATCAATACGCTTATTAGCCTCCATATTTATTCCAATAGCACCCATGTATGACGCCCCTATATCAAAATGTTACTCAAAAGTTGTTATTTTCCTTGTATTTATTAAGATGCATCAGAGAAAGAACTACATATATATAATGGCATAGAAAGTTCCTATAATCTTTTCAGACCCTAAAATCTTTTCAGAATCATTACTCTCAGTATCTATTTCATATATTTTGGTTAAGAAGTTTTTATTTGTAAAACCTTACAAATCAAAAACTATTTTTAATCGATTCTTTGATTTTGTATATTGAGAATTTGAGAGTGAGATAATTGTGAAAGTTAGTACATAAATCGATTCTAAATGATTTAAAAGAATGTCATGTTCCATTTTAATAGATCATATATGATTAAATTAAAATGTAATGATTAGAAATTATTATTTTATTTATATCTTGTCAACAATAAATAGATACTAGTATTATTTTTATATATTAATTTCTTTTTAAGTTTTGGTTTTTTTTTTTTTTTTTTTTTTTTTTTTTTTTTTTTATATAGACACTATTAAATTTTGAACCTATGGTATATGGTCTATAATGATTAGTATTTATTATTAAGCGGAGCTCTCTACGCCACTACTTCCACCCTCTCCCTCTCCTTTTTAAAAAGCCCACTATTAAAACAGTATATATAAGGTAACACAAACTAACTCTATATATATTAGAACAAAATTTCTCTTTAAACTAGTTTGGAGATAAACCCTTCAAATCCTTGTATATCTTTATATTGAGAGTGAATTTTGAAAATCTAATAGTTCGATTGCATGTTCTTATTATATTCACATTTGCAAAATTTCAAAAAAATTAAAGATTAATTGTTATGTTATCAAACAAATGTTAAAATTTCAAAATTTCAAGTTTTTATAACATCCAATTTAAACTAAATTTGATATGTATGTTACGAATATAAGAAACATGAAATTCAACAATTAAATTTTCAAAATTCCTACTAAAAAAAGAGATATATGAGAAATTTAAAAAGTTTCTATTCAAATTAATTTGGAAAGAAACTCTTTTGAGAAGAATAATAATATGTACATGCAAATAATATGTACATTCTCACTTTTTTGGTTCTATATATTAGATGCAAATAATATGATGTAAATTGGGGGGGGGGGGGGGGGGGAGAGTGAACTAAGAAGAAAAGAGAGAGAGATGAGTTACATTAACAAAGCCGTCAGGAAGATGAAGACGGAGCAACCTCACTTGACACTATAGAGTCTCCAACCAATGTAGTGGAGTTGTATACAATCTGGGGGACAACTGAATGGAGACCATTCCCACAAGAAGTGACAATGTTAGCAGGCAGTCTCTAATGGCAGAGAGAATTGAAGAAGAAGAAGAAGCCTCTTTTAGCGAAGGTGAAATTTTCCTTCAATAAAAAGAGGAAGTTTTAAACGATGAGAAAATAAGGCTGACAATTACATAGCTGATATTTATATGTCTGCATGGAGTAAAATACAAGTAAGAAAAATTATTATTGTTTCTGCATGGAGTAAAATACATGTAAGAAAAATTATTATTGTTTCACATACTGTGTGTAGCTGAAATCATGTTTCCATAAAAACATTATTTTAGTTATAACTATGAAATAATTAAATCTTGTTATTTTATAATTATAACTGAAATCGTGTGTCTAGCTTTGCAAGAAAAATATAGGTTTTGCTTATTTTGTCTCAGGCTCAACTATTAACGAACTCACTAGCGTATGAACCATTAGACTTCTTGGACTTAAATAGTGAAATTGAGTCCTGTTATTGTATCACTTCACAAACTGCACGGAAACTTCTTTGATAATGGAGCACTTTTACATAGAGACAGTTGTTGTGCATAATGTATGAAAAACATCAAGATGTTACACCAATAGGATGCACCGAGGCAGGCATGCCAGAGAAAACAAGGATGGGTCCAACGACCCTAGTTGACTCGTCTAGAGAGTTCAGACTTAGATTACACTTCGGTTGGAGGGGCAGAAAATGAGGGTGAGGGGGCGATTCTCTCTAGGCCCACCATTTAAGAAGAGAAAATTTTCTCCCCAATTTAGGGAGAAAATGAGAGAGAGAAATGGAGAAAGAATGATCTAGATTAGGTCCAATGCTTCTTATGCACTGAACCCGGTTGGATGGTGACATGTGTCTAAAAATAGACATGTGTCACAATCCCAACAAGTCCAGTGCCACTAGACACTGGATCCAAACCTCCACCAAGGAAGAATGAGTTTAATCTGAAATCACTCATAGACCTTCCCCTTATTTATTAATGTTTTTTTTTTTTTTTTATGAAATGTTACAAACTTATGACTGCGGTACGTCACTATTGCCTCTCTTTTTTTTTCTCCCTTTTTTCTAGTTTTTCCTTTTACTAGGTGTATAGTGCACATGATTGTGAGATATTTTATTAGTTGTGCTAGTTTGTAGTAATTAAAAAAAAAAAAAAAATTATGTACTAATATCATTCAACTTTTCTACTCAACCAAGCAAAAGATTTATTCATCTCTCTACTTTTCCAATCCCTTAACCAAATCGGCTAGTAGAAGAAAATTAAAAATTGTGGGTGGGGGCATGTATATGTCACATAACATGTCCAACGTAGCTCCGCTCCTGTACATGTCCAATATGGGACAACACATGCATGCACTACTCTTTTGCTATCCAAATCAACAGACAAAGCCATACCATCGAGGTATTACAGTTTATAGATATAGTTCGCTTATTTTAACCATGTTCTTAAAGAATGTTGACATTAGTGTTCAGGATTTCTTTCTTTCTTTTTACCAAACTATTCATGTCGCGTTGGTTTGTAGTGCTATTTGAAAAAAGATATTGCTAAACTAAAACTTTAGCATCGTCTAAGCAACATGTGTCACAGTTTGAGAAAATGTTAGTCACGCATCTACGTTATAACCCAACATGCCTAGATTGATTTAATACAATTGATATGGGACTCACTTAACACAGTCACACAGCACATATCCTTACAATCAAATTCAATACAATCCACACCATTTGAGGTATTACGCTGCACGTTCAGGCTACTTCAATAACAATCAAATTGCAGCATAATAATTTGTTAAAATATTTTAGTGTTGGAACTGATCTTCATTATTGTTGAAACTCACTAAAACTTTTATTGGAAGAGGTAGTCCTTCACAAATGTAGGAATAGAGATGCACAATGTGTCTACTGTTTTGGTACTCTTCAAATGCTGCATGCTGCAATGAAGAATTAAATCAAGTAAATTATATTATTGCTTCACATATTTTCCTTTCACTTCATTATGGGGTTGGTCTCCTGCTTTGGCCTTCTACTGTATCAAAAAAGCAATTTCTTCTTGATCTCTGCTTTTATTATGTACATATATAATCTTGTATATGATAATCAGGGCGGAACCACTTAGGTGCGGGGCCATGGCCCCCCAAACTTTTCCAATATTAAAAAATTATCCTTAAATTTTTTCTTAAATTTTTCAAAAGATCTATGGTTGGCTTCTTCCAAACTTCTCAAATATAAGATTTTTACCCCTAAATTTACTTAAAATTTTCAAAATAAAAATGGTTAACCCCCCAAACTCTTCTTAATTTTTATATGACAAGGTTAAAATTGGTTCAATTTTATATTAGGTATTATTTTGGCCCTCATTCATAAAATTCTAGTTCCGCCCATGATGATAATTCTATCCTATTTAGAGTTTTTGGAAGTCACGCGCTTGCATCGTTTGTCTTTCAGTATTTTCCTTGAAACTAAATGCTAGTTCTAGACTACTACACTAGAATTTGGGTTACTGTTAATTTCTTTAGCTGTTCTTTCATCCCGCATATTTGCTCATGCTGTTGCCAAATTGGGTTTCACAGACAGAACCGTTTGAAAAATGATGATTCTGCTCATGATTAGCTTATGCTATCCATATCAGAAATAAAAACACCATGATCATTGACAAGTCAATGACAGTAAGACCATTGACACCCAAACCATCTGAACATATCTAATTCAAAGGTTTGCAGTGCTTTACTAGGTTCTTAGAGAAGGCATCCTTCACTGACTGACATTCTACTAGACTTTCAATACCTAGATATGCAAATTAGTAGATTTTGTGCTGAACTTGAGTAAGACTCCCGTGTCTTATGATCAGTGTTGGATATAAATCCTTTTTCACATGTCCCATTTTTGGCATCAGAACAAGTAAATAACTCCAATACCTTCCAAAACAAAATATATAAAACTAATAGTACCCATAGAAAAATCAATTAGAGCGTGGAGATTGTAGTATAGATTGTAATTCATCGTCAGCCCAAGGCCTATGCAACTCAAGCCCAGGCTGTCTAGGCCTTGGGCCCCACCACAAATAGTTTGTACCTCTTTGAAAAAGAATCCTGTGAAAGACCCAAAATTTTATAAATTATAATTTAAAAGCCTTGGGCCCAACCACAAATAGTTTCTACCTCTTTGGAAAAAGAATCTTGGGAAAGACCCAAAATTTTATAAATTATAATTTGTTTAAATGATTGTGTACTCTTTTTTTTAATACTTGATGCTAGGGTTACCGTAAATTATTTTACTATCTGCTTACAAACTGATATTTTATCAATTACAAATGAATAATTCAAACATTTATTAATTAAGTTGTTAAAGTTCATTAATCACAATCACTGTCACATCATCTTGTGGACATTTTGTAGCATCTTTAGCATTTTTCTTTTACTTTACTAACAAAGCTCTCAAAACACGAGACCAATAGAAACATAACCCAATTTAAATCCTAAAATATTTCCAAAAATGTTGTAAATGTGTTAAATCAACAATGATGATTAATCTCTGCTTCATAGTTTAGGACTTTAATTTTTGTAAATAAATCTCCTACAAAGTCCCACACACACTAAATATATCTATCTCTCTCTCTTAAAAACAAGATATAAAATTAATAATTAGATTAAAACTTTAATTTTTTTTAATTATGCATCATCCTACAACTTTACTTAATTATGCATCATTATATATTCAAGAAAAAGTTTTTATTTTATTTTTATTTTGTTAAAATTTATTCAATTATTAAATCCAATTCTCTATGAAATTAACCTGAGCTTAGTAAGTAGTATTCATGAAATTAGGTTTAATATTAAATAATTTTATATAATTACAAAATACTTCATGGCCTGCACAATTTCCACAAGTTCTTGCTTAGTTTTGTCGCAGCTGGACCAACTCATCAAAAAACACGGGGGATTTGGTAACAACTGTCATTCCACCAGTACCACCCACACCCCATCCCAACTTGAAGTATCCTTTATTCCTATATCCACTTTTTTATTTTTCCTTTTTATGGCTAATCTCATCCTTATCGACTTGCCGAAGACTTTGTTTTGATGCTCTTTAGCCTCGTACGTCTCTGCCTTAAAATGGGAATAGGAAAAAGTGTAGTATTTGTTAAATAGTTGAAGACAAGATTTTGACTATTTGGGATTTGATTCCAGGTGCAATTTTGGAGGAGATACATTATGCACCGAATGTATGTTTTCTCCCTCTCATATGGAGGTAAACCTCACATGAATGCATGGTGTATTTTCTCGCGAATTTGCAATCATCTCATAATGGATGTATCATGAGTTCAAGACACTTTCCCTCCTACCCTATGCCTTGCGGTTCTTACATTTTTGGAAAATCCTAATACCCTATTTTCAAAAGAAATTGGACATTTGTATTTCATAATTTTTTATTAGTAAAAATATTATTAAAAAAGTATCCCAAAAGCAAATTACATCAATTCCCATTACCAGACCATGTTAATATATATATATATATATATATAACGATTGAGATATATATTTTTAGATTAGATGCAGTTACTAATTCAAGGAACTTAATTTTAACAGTGATGAATATATAAGCGCAATCAAAATTCCTAAACCATCATCATCAGCAAGTGCATAAATATATTCTCATATCAACACATCTGAGATTGCCAAATGTTCTGGAGTTTCTCTATTCAATCATTTTCATTCTTTTATGAATAAGAATCAATTTGTAACAAAGTATAACAATGGAGTGTAGTCAAATCAATATTCCTACTCGTTATCATATATTTGACTATATTTATTTTCCAAAGCTACTATAAATCACCGATCCTATCAATAATTTTTTTCTTCTAGAAAATCATGCAACCCAATCAATTAGAAAAAAAAAAGTTACACTTTTCTATTCAAAATTATATTCCATTTTACACATACTTATTCCATTTTACACATACTTTCCTAAACTATCAACGCATTATTAACCTCCCAAATTTATAGCTCATCTTCAATGTCCCCTTACAGTCTATTTTTGATGTCAAGTCTAATGGAATATAGCTTTAAACAATCAATTTACCCTCCTTCAAAACATATGGAAGAGCAGTAAATTGGTTTAGGTTTTTTTTTTCTTTTCTTTCTTTTTTTTTTCTTTTTTTTTTTTTTTCTCCTTGATTTTTAGAAGGTTATAAAATAAATAATAAATAAAAAACAGTTCACTTTATTGCATGCTAGAATGCGTAAATAAATTTTGTGGAGATGCCGGTGACACTACAAGAAACTTGGCTATTTTCAACAGTTGAAACCATCGAAAAAAGTGTTTTCAACGGTTGGAATGACCATAGAGAACCGTTATTAAAAACCGTGTCGAAAACATTTTTTTACAGTCTATGCAACCGTTGAAAAAAGTATTACACATTTATCAATGGTTAATAACCATCAAAATATATATATATATATATATATATATATATATAAATGTAGATTAAAGTATGCTTATTACTTTTATCCATAGGCACCCAACTGTTGAAATAAATATTTTCTTGTTAAAAAAAAAAAATTAGATGCACTCTTTCACATTAATCAAAAGTTAATAACCTGAAACAAATTGTAAAAATCAAAACAACTCAACTACTTTGCCTACTGCCCTTTACACTCTTAAATTTACATTGTTCATCTACCTTCAAAATAAAAGATTCTTATAACTTTTAACCTTCAAGACCAATTTATTGGAAATTTTAAAAATATAGTGACTCACATCTACCATCCAGACATCTATAGCCAAGTCCTCTTCAATGCGCATGAGATCCCATTAATCACTAAGTTTTTTTTATGCCTGCAAAAAGTGTCGTCCATGGGTCATTGTTATAAGTGCCAAACCTGAATAAAAAGCCAAATAAGGGTAGTTCATTTTAGGAAGAAAATGCACCTACCTAAAAAAAAACAAATAAATAAAACCAGCACAAAAAATGTCACATATTAGCAATTTATAAATGTATAGATGCAAACTTGGTATGTGAAAGTGAATGATTGGACTGAACTATCAACATTTTAAAGGGGGTAATTTAATCTATTAACATTTCCAAAATTCAAATTCAAATTCAAATAAGAAAACACTTATAATTGAATAAACTCATTTCTTAAAATTAAAACTGACCACATCTGAACTAGCTAAAACTAAAAGAAATGCAATAAACAAAAACAAATAATAGTATATTAAAAAAAAACAAAACAAAACAAAACAAATAATTGTGCACATGCTATAAATAGAAACTGAACGTAACTGATTTGGAACAAAGTTTGGGTACCTTATTTCATAAACAATGTACCTTATTTCATAACTGATTTGGAACAAAGTGTGTGTCTCTTGTGGATCATTCCTACAAATAAAGTCAAAAATACTTTGAGAGACTTAAGCTTGGCTTGTTTAATACTCAAGAAGAAATACATAATTAAAACAGTATTTAAATTTACATTCTTGTTTAACCTCCTACAAAATGACATGATTGCATTCCATGAATCACAAGAGCACATCTGTAATGCAAGTCATTGTCTACTAAAGTGGCCTCCATACACATCCCGTAAGCACTAAGCAGTAGAGAGTAGAGGAATCAACACAAGTTCAAAACATAATCTAAAGCATGAATGACCATGTGAAAATTAGTATTAATTGATGCTTACCACACAAGCTAGTGCCAGAGGTACAAACGTGAGATTTTTCTTTGCACTCTCAGTTTGTGTATTCAAAGTCTAGCAAGAAGAATAAAGCAAAAGCATCAGATATCAATAGTGTTCTTAAAACCAAAAAAAAAAAAAAATTGTCTCATTGTTGCAATGGCTATCAATATAAACATCAAGGATCTAGATTCAATGATTCATACAAGTACAACATTATACTAATCGAGGTATTGGTCTTTCTTATACCTTTTTTTCTTTCTTTCCCCCTCCTCCCAATTAGAACTTGGGCGAAAAAATCATTTTGGTCCCCACATTTTAGTAGCAGTTAATTTATTGATTGCAAGTTCAAAATAATAGGACTAAATTGACTGCTACCAAAATGTAAAAACTAAATTGACAATGACCCCAACATATAAAGACCGAAATGGTATTTTTGCCTAGAACTTACAGAGAGTACAATACCATATTTCTAAGTATACAAGCTTGAACAAGTAGGTTAGCAAGTCAGACTGCACCCAACTGAAGAGAACAATCTAACACATCAGTAGCCCTACTCACTCCTAGGGGACACAAGAGAGAGAGTAAAATACTACCAAGTTAAATTCAGGCTCAAATGTAAAGAATAAGGAGAAAAAAAAAAATATGTATATCATTATATTGATCAGTTCTTGTCAGCATACTTTTTTGACACCCTTACAGCACCACAATTTTCATAGCACCAACTCTAAAGAGAAGCAATAATGGTTTAGAAAGTTGCAAAACAATAATAATCATCTAACACATGCCCTTGACTCTTCTTATCAAGGTAAACAATTGCAAATACTTTTATTCATTATGAAATACAACAGATCCACACAACCTAGATTCTGAAAAATGGGAAAAAAAAATAACAAGAAGTGCAAAACCTCATAAGTATTACACAAAAAATTCGAACCACGTAATAAAACAAACCAATAAAAACAAAGTATGAATCACTTTACACTCTGTTTCAACTTTATGTATATATGATTCAAATAAACTCAATATGGATCACATTAAGTCTCCATTAGTCTCCCAATGGAGAAAATCTTATAGATTAAACGAATGTCATCTCAAATGTTCCCCAATTGCTTTGAAAATCCTCACACTCTGTTTAATCCACAATTAACATTCAGGCAAATGAGAAAGATGAAGACACAACACAAATGCTCATTTTATTTCAACCCAATAATAATGAGAAAAACAGAAACCTCAATTTACAAAGCTGAGGACATGCAATGCCCTCTTCGAGAAAATGAGAAGACATATATAGAAAAATTATGCGTATGTCAAATGCATCATACAGAAAGTCTTATTGCACATCTGCCTCCTTCATAGCTACCTAGTATCTATGCATAAGCTACTTGTTCTTGATCCAACGAAACCCTCTGCTTATGGAGGCCTTCAGCAAGTGTTAGAGTAGCAGTACCCATGTTGTTATTTTTTTACAAACTCTTGATTTGTTAGGCATCTTGTTAAATCCCTACATGTACAGACAGAGATAGACTTATCATTAAAAAAGACAAAGGCTAGGCTCTAAGATTTTTTCAGCCCAAAGTAAAGTCTTACAACCAAAGATGGCTGCATTGTATTGCTTCCAAAAATCTAGTATATATTGACTTATTAAAATAACTCTAGTTTAATTGAGCTGAGGGGTAAGGACAAATCTAGGGCACAAATGGTTATGCATCGTAGATAACATGCATGCCACAAAAAGACTTGGTCTACCATATGGTGGATCACTTTTGAGATCCATTACACTAATTAACAAATTATATTTAGAGCCACATACAAATTTTATTTTTAATTAAAAAAAATTCTTCTTTAAATCTACGAAACCTCTCTGGATCAAAGTGATTCTCTTAACAACCGTTTAAGACATTAGCTATTTCACTATCTAATTTTCACTAGTTTTTTTTTTTTTTGATAGAAACTATCTAATTTTCACTAGTAGTTTTCTTGTGTACCACCTGTGTGGTGGTTGTGTCTATGACAGCCTGATTGAAACATATAATCAAGTATAATAGATGATCTCCATGTAAAAAAATGCTGTGAATGGATGGTGTGCTATTCTCACCTTAGTTGTATCTAAAATCAAATGGACTCTGATCATGGTTCCTTGTTCAGAAGCAGTTGCTATATACATCCCATTGGAAGAAAGGACAATTGCAGCCAAAGGTGCACGATACGCATCTATCTGTATTTCAATTTGAGTGAGAATATAAATGATATCAGCTAGAGAATTAAAAAGGATCATGATTCATTTCCATATCCAATAACAAGTGAAAGAAAGACACACAGTTCCAAAAATTTTGCTACTTGATGAATAAAAAATGAACCCATTCAAACCATTAATCAGCAAATATGACGAGAGGTTCATCCTAAGGGCCACCCTAATTCATAACCCTCAAGGCAATTAGGCTAGGTAGCATACTGGTCCTAAAATGCCTCAAGACTTCAAAGAAAAAGCATATTAAAGAAGTTATATTCTAAGAATGTCCATCAAACCAAAGATCCAAGTATCCAACTAAACCTTTCCAGCAAAAAATCCCAACATCTGCTGCAAATGGCCTTCATGTGAATATGGCAAAGAGACATAACACAAATTATAAGGCAAGTGAACTCACCAAGCACTTGTAATTTGAACTCACACATGTTCTAGATTTCAATCCCACAAATGGTGAAATTTGAACTCTCCTTGACCATTCATTGAGCTGAGCTCCCAATGCACTTGCAATCACATTGAAAGCACGCAATACACAAAACTACAAATTCAATTTTGACATAGCATTTCAAATTAATCAAAATTTTGTGAGCAACCAAACAAGATAATTGAAAAGAATAATAAAGCTTGCATTCCAGTAGTATCACCTCTTGGAACAGAGGCTCAGAACATGCCTTTGTTGGTGAACAAATCGACTTCGAGGGTAGGAATTCCTTTGCTATCGAGGATTTGCGTCGCTTTAATCTTCGTAATCACCGAAGGAACCAATTTCCTCATATGATGAGACTGTTGATTCACAACCACAATGTAAAATCACATAAACTACATAACAGAATCATTCACTATAAAACTTTGACCAGAAATGAAGATCTCAACTAAATTAAGCTAGAAAGAACTCATATTATCCGTTTTTTTTTCTTGCATTTTCTCGAGAACCAAATAGAGGAAAAAGAAACACAGAGAGAGAGAGAGAGAGAGAGAGAGAGAGGATTACGATTAAGATGACGGGATCGAGGGTTTTGGCCCTAATGGCATCATTGACGGCGTCTTCTATTTTCCGAGAGAGCATGTGCTTTTCCAGGTACTGTTGCATCGACATTTCTTGCTTCTTCTTTCTCGTTCTGCTTTGTATTTCTTTTGAAATTTATAATGTGTGTGTGCGCAACGAATTCAAGATTTTTCCAAAGAATTTGTTTGGTTGCCTAGAAAATAACAAGAAAATTGACAGCCAAGACCTATGAGAGAGAGAGAGAGAGAGAGAGAGAAAGAATGAGCAATAGAGAGTGTGAGAGTGAGATATAGAGCGAGAGAGAGGGAGTGATTGTAGGGTAAATACATTTAATAGTAAAATAGTATAAATTAAAAGCTCCGTGTTTTTATTTTCAACTTTTATAACCTGTTGATAAAAAAATATTTTTTTTTTTTTTCAACATTCATCTATGTTGATATAAATTAGCATTGTTTTAATCAGCTGGATGAATTTCTCACCGCTTATTTATCACTTATTTCAATAGTTATGCCAACTTTGAAAGTATATATGTGACTTTTTCACCACTTATTTCAACAGTTATGTCAATTGTAGAAATACATATGGGAATTTTTCAAGAGTTGAGTGCAAATGTAGAAACTAAAGGCTTTTATCGACATTTTTTAGTGACTGTGGATAAAAATATGTTAAAAAAGCTCATGTTTGTTGTAGTGTAAGTTTTTTCAATTAAGATACTTTGCCTGTTAAGTTCACAGGAAGTGACTTCAAACTTTTAATTGTGATGCAATGGTGCAATTGGACAAAACTGGTTTTGCTGTTTTTCTAAGATTGATAGTAATCACTAGTCGAAAGCAATCCCCAAGTGCATGCACATCCTAGATACTAACCATGAGTAAAATTGGAACCTAAAATTATAATTTCACCTGGAGTCATAATTTTCAGTCACAATTTTGGTGCTTACATGGTAAGGTCGAAAGAGGGGACATTTGAATATGGATGTATTTATACTTTTCGAGAGTTAGAAAGCCTAGGAAGAATAAGGGATAAAATTATGTTTGAAAGAGCATTTCAATTCCTTTATGCAAAAGAAAATGAATTTTGCATCCCAAAACTCATTTTATTTATTTTACATCATCACTTTAACAATATACCATACATCTCATTTGTTATTTTACAATTCATTCCATTAAAATAAACTTACTTTATAAATAAATAAATAATGCCTTAAAAAACCCACACCACCATAAGTGGTAGAGACCATGGTTATCAAATATGCTTTATTGTTGGTGCACATATTAGTTCAAAACATAATCCTTGGCCCCTAGCTAGTTTAAACATCAACAACAAAAATTAGTCCAAATATCAACCAAAAAGAAATTAACCACTGATTCAATTTCTAGCCCTTTGAAAACTTTAAAAAAAAAAAAAACCATTTTAGCAAATCGTTCTAATTTCTAAAACAAAAACTCTAAATTCATACTTATCACTGATATTGAACCACTGCACCCAGTACCCACACCTCCACTTCACCCAAGAGAGGACCACAGACGATCTGCTACTCCGCATCACTCTTGTTAGACTGATCTACCAATGGCAACTTGGTATTTGTTTCTTCTCTCACTCTCTTTGATCTCTCTTTCTGTCTTTGTAAACACTATTCTGCTTTAAAGGTAAGTGTTTTAGTAGTATTAGAATATTATTTTAACTAACGTATGCTCTTAGGATATATATTAGTAAACTATTTTAAGAAACTTTTTATTGGAAATTGAAAGAGTAACTGACTTTTTTTTATAAAATTTTTAATTTTCTATAAAAAGCTTCCTAAAGTGGATATTCAACGTATGTCAACACACATTAACCGAACCATAATAGTTGAATCAGTAATGGAACACGGTCAGCAATGTCAATGGGATATTAGTCATGTTTGTAACGCAAACTAAATTGCAGTAACTTCTACAAAAATGCACATATGTTAATGCCTCATATAGACATTTGTCCAGGCTTATATTTAAATGAAAACTTTCTTGTCAAGATTGAATTTTTTACCAAAATAATCACTTGACTCATGTATTTTGCAAGAATTGCTACAACTTAGTTTGCAGCAAATCCTTGTCCCGTTAGTAATTTTGGTCAGTGGAGTTGAACAGTGGTAATTGCTAAAGGATTTTATTTTTGGTTTTTTTCAACATTAAAGTTTATGTTTATTCGTACTAGAATAGTTGGATTGGTGATTTAAAAAAAAAAAAAATTAATGTCAATTCATTGTGGTTGAATTATAATCATTATTTTTTAACTTTAATGCTTATAACTCTATTTTTTTTTTTTTCAGTTTTATCTATTTTATTGAGTGGTCACTAATTATTTTTGTCAAGTTTGTGATTTGCGTCCCTCATTGAATACATTGTCAGGTTTACAAAATATGCTTCTTCAAATGTTTATTTTATTTTATTTTGAGTCAAGCTTAGGTCCAGTGTCCAGTAATACTGAATCTATTGAGATGATAACATATGTTCATTTTTTAACACGTGTCAATATCTGATTGGGTCCAGTGGGTGCACTGGATCTAAATCATGTCCATTTTTGGCTTTTAAATTTTATTTTTCTTGCTTTCTTTTTTACTTATTAACAATAATTAGTCTTATAGTGAACATATAATGGAATATGATTTTTTTTAAAACTAACTCTTTGATTTTGCACATTAAAAATGAAATTATTGCAATATTTGGTACAAAATCAATCACACAAGATTTTTTAGATTTCAAATAATGTTAAGAAATAGCTCTATTGTGAGATGAAACAAAGTATATAATTTGACACTTAGTAATTAATCTAGGACTGCATTTTTTCAAAGAAGAAAATATGAAGAGATTCCAATGCCAGGACTCAAACCTAGGTCTCATATTTCAAAGAGGATTGTAGTTACACAACCTCCCTTCTTAACACAACTGGCTTCTAAATCCTTTTACATGATACATCTAAGTTCTAAGGTCATTCATGATATTTGCGGCAAAGAACTTAACAATGATACAACTCTAATTTCCACCATTTTATAACATTCTTTCGTGTGACTAAATGTTAGCATTGCCCAAACAAATCATTGGAATATGAATTACAATCCATCAATGGAAACACTAACAAGGAAAATGGGTTCTTTTTTCCATTACTCATACATACATATTCTACAATCCAATTGAAGGATACACCATACATACATATACATATACATACATATATATATATATAGCTTTCACTTTAAAAGGTTGAATATAAACTGCATAATTGAGAATGACTAAAATTGCTCAAGTAATTGGACCCAGTTGGCAATGATAATTGAAACTGTGGACTTATATTACCTTCACCTTCAGCAGGCTCCAATGTCAGTTCTTCCTGGATACTCGAGTGTCCCTCTGTGGTCAATAATACCTATATAACAATAACCCACAAACCAAATATCAACAAAATGGAAGAATTTACATATACATGAGAGAAAGAGAAGATAAACTAACCCAAAAAAACTCTACTTTTTCTAGTTTAGCTATCCATGTTTGTTATGGACACACGTCAGACTCAATACTTTACTTCTTACTTTGTTTAAATATTTCTTTTTCTCTCTCTCCTCTCAGCATATACAACCACTACCATACCACAGCTAGCCACCACCACATGCACGACACCACCACCACTGCTCAAAACCCAACAACCACTTCCACAAAAACCCAAAAACGTCACGCAACCAACCTATCTCAACCAGACAACCACTGGCAGAGCCAGAGGGGGGCAAGGGGGGGCACCTGCCCCCCCTGACTCCTCCCAAAATTTTCTAACATTAGTAGTCTAAAGCAATTACAAACTGACATGAAGGAAAAAAAGAAAAAGATAAAAAAGACTTCTACTGGACTGAAACTTGAAAGTGACTCTGACATAGGAAATAGGATGGAAAAAAAGGTTCTCAAACATCAAACCATGCTTTTGTCTTGTCCTACATGAAACTTGCACCTATTTCACTATTTTATATTTTATATTATTATTTACACTATTTTTACTATTTATGATACTTTTCAGAGCATTTTATCTTTGAATGATGCTAGAGATACTAAAAATTGTATTACTTATATCTTATAAATTGACATGTCATCAATTACAAAAAATAATTTCAAACATTTAGTCATTATATTTTTTAAGTAATACTAATTACATTTTTACTCCATTAGTTTGTAAAGTTTTTATTAGCTATGTGTTGGTTATTTTTGTTTATTTATTTTAATAATATGAAATACATTCATATTTGCTTACAATTTTTTATTTATTTTGTTATTATTGTTGAATAATATTTTTTAGATTAATATCACTTTGAATATCTTCTTTTAATTATGCCCCCTCTAGACTAAAATCCTGGCTCCGCCACTGCAGACAACCACCATTGCCTTGCATGCATCTACTGAACAAAAAAATCTACAGACCCATCACGCAATATAATTTGAAAAAAAAAAATCTAGTAGTTATGACAATAAATATTATTGTAACATGAACAACCACAATCAAACAGATGTGAAATTGTGTCAAGAAAAATGATGATTTTGTGCAACAAATCGCATCAGCTACTGAAATAGATACTCTAATTCAAGATTAATGAAAAGGGCTAATTTTTCTTCATTTTCCTAGCAACCAAACATAAATTATCAAAAAAAAAAAAAGAGAAAGGGGAAAGAGTTACCTAGATTGTCAAGGAGATTATAAGGGGGTTTTTGGTATGAAGTTGTTAGGATGTGTGCCCTTAAATCCTATTGTATGATGCTATGTATGACATTATGTATGACTTAATGTTGTGTTTAATAAAGTTGTTTATTTTTATCTAAAATAATGGTAACATAAATATTTGGACATTATCATATAGTCCATGAGATGCATAGTATGTGATTTATGTGATTTAGTCACAGAAGATACAAATCACAAGTTCTTTGTAAACTCAAAATTTATAGTTCGTAGTCAGTGATGAAATTAGGCATTTTATCTGCGAAGATTATAACGTATCAACTAAGATGATTTGTCTTGATCATGGAAGTGAAGACTTCTAGTTGATATGTTGATATATTTTAAGAGTTAAGACATATTGAACTGGACCGCTGTGAGATTTATTATTCTCCTGACGACTGTCAAATGAATAATAAATTTCACGACTTCTATTTGCATGAACTCTTAATCCTGAGAGAATAATGGACCTAATCATGACGTGTAGGTTGCTTTGATATATCAGGAGTGAGATCTAATGTAACAATCAAAACCTCAGTATGTTGGGCAGCTACATTTGGTGTTGATGGAACATATATTCTCAAAATGAAATTCATGGTCTCTTGATGGAGATATAAAATATTCCCTTGAGATAAGTTTAATGTGTTCAGTTATTCAGAGAGTTAGACCTAACCACTTTGGTAAGAAATTACTAAAGTATATATTTATGAAATTGGATTTCATAAATATACGATGAATAACTTTAAAGGATTAAACCGGATACTCAAGGATAAGATGTAGTAATTTACAAAGTGGCAGTCTATATTTATGACTTTGTATTACTACAAATATTTTATGAAGGGGTTGCGTGTATAATAAAGTCTTGGGATATAATTTATTAATAAGACCTAGAGTGCAATTATATTTATATAGTGGTATTAAATATAATTAATGATAACTTTGGACTTGTCAAGAGTTGACGGAAAAGCCCAAGGCCCATTGGAGCTAGTGTTTTATTGGTCCCTTTTGGTCTCATTCCAAGCCACATACTAAAGCCCAATTGGAAAGGCCCAATAGGCCGGCCCAATTAGATAATCAGTTAGTTATAAAGGGAGAAACATACAGAATTTTGTGATGTGATTTTTAGAAAAGAATCGTAGAGAAAAGAAAGAGTGTGAGACACATTTTCATTCTCCCTTTGGAAACTGATTGAGAGACCACACATCTTAGGCGTAAAGTGGAATTGGAGTGAAGATTAAAAGTGTTCCCAAGTGCTTCTAATCTTTGTTTTGAATTTCTCCACACCAAAGTACGCTATCTTGTTCTTAAATTCTGAAATTTACAGAATGCATGTTGTCAATCATGAATGAAATAGATCCTTGTTTGTTGCTTCCGCTGTGTGTTTTGTATGAGATATAAAACCAGATTTTATCCAACAGAAGTTTGGGTTTGAGATTATGGGGAAGAGGGTGTGAGATTATTTTCTTTGCTTTTAGATTTTGGTGGAGAGGGGTATGAGACTTTGGGTTTCAGATTTTGGTGAAGTGAGTGATGAAGAGAGAGAGATGAAGAGGTGGAGGCCGGCGATGGCAAGGAGGTTGTGGGTGGAGGCCCGCGGTGGTGGAATTGTGGGTTTGTGGATGTGGGTTGGTAAGTGGAGGACGAGATGGAGGTCAGTGGCTCGCGATTCAAGGGCGATGAGTCATTGCAAAGCGACAATGGTGAGGGAATGGAAAGGGAAATGGGTTAATGCACGACGGCATTGATCAGCGTGGCTTAAAGCACGGCAGCGTAGTGGATCGAAAGCTAGGTTGAGAGTGAGCTAAGAGTTTTTTTCAATTTAGGGTTTTTTTTCTATTGTGTGGAATTGAGGGATTTTTTTTTTTTCATTTATAACAAACCTATAGCCGCATTTGATAAAACGCAACTTTAGGCATGTTTAAGCTGTGTTTAATAAACATAGCAATAGACATGTGTAAGCTGCATTGAATAAAACGCAGCTATAGACATGTTTAAGTAGTGTTGAATAAAACGTAGCTCTAGGAAAACTATAGCCGCGGTTATAAAACGCGGCTATAGGGAATATTAAAAAAAAAAGATTTGTTCTCCCTAAAGCCGCGATCAAAACACACGGCTACAAACATCACCTATAGCCGCATTTCTCATAAGCGCAGCTCTAGGAAGGTTTATGGCCGCGTTTTTTTAAACACGGCCTTAGGATATATTTAAAAAAAAAAAATAGTTGGGTCTATAGCCGCGTTTTTAAAATGCGGCCTAAGCCCTACCCTGTTAAATGGTTTATAACCGCTTTTAGTAAACGCGGCTATACGTCCAGTGGTGTAGCTGCGTTTTTACCGAACGCGGCTCAAAGCCAATCTATAGCCACGTTTTTGTAAACATGGATTAAAAAAACACAGCTAAAAAATGCGTTTTTTGTAGTGAGATGGCAAGCTAAATTTTCATGAAAAAAAGTTGATTCATACTTTGGCCTCCTTTTAGTTGAATTCCTGTCTTTGTTCCTGGCATTTCCTTAATTTGTGATAGGCCACAAATGTGTTGACCCCTTGTGATTAATTAAATTGATTAATTAGCCTAGTTATTAATTAATCAAATTAATATGCAAAATCACGTGCCAGCACAAACAAATCACCAAAACTAAAGTATGCAGCAGAAAATAAAAGACACGGTGATTTGTTTATGAATGGGGAAAACCTGACGGCAAAAACCTCACCAGGTGATTTAAGGTCACCACTCCCGAAACTCCACTATTATCACAGCAAGCGATTACAAGCAAGGAATCCTAAGTACCGTACCAACCTACAGTTGAACCCTTACCCTAATACCCAATTGGACTTGCTCTATAGTGACAATTTCTCCTTTCAATGCACGGCTCCCAAGTACGTGACTAACCAATTATGTAGATCCCAGTACGTGACTTCAATTCACCAACTAGAGAGAGTTGTTGGCTGCAATGTTCTTCAAATCATCCACACGATGAATATCAGGAAGATGCTTTGTTACAAAACCCTACGGTGCACATTACACAACAACTTCTTCACAAAGGATGAACTAGGGTATAAACTTTGTCTTTTTTATCACAAATTGCATGAAGAAGAATTACTCAATGCTTATGCAATTTGCATCTGTTTAACGGCCCTTAAAACAATCCTTTTATATGTCTAGGGTTAGGAGAAAAGAAGTCTCAAAGATACATTCACGGATTGGAATTAAAACAGAACTGAAAATCTGTTTTCTCTAAATCTCGACAGATAGAGGTATCGAGGATCTGTCGAGAAGCTGTCGATGCTCGAGCTAAAATAGCTTCTTAAAGCTCGATAGATGCATCTGTTGAGACAGGTGTTGAGCTTTAGTAACTTGCACTTCCTTGCTTGTTTCTTGGACAGACTTGATGACTTCAACATTGAATCTTGTAACTCTGTTTCTTGAAATGTTAAACACATCCTAACTCTACCCAAATACAAGTAAAGTGCGTTTTGTCTAAGGATAAGCCAATTACATAAAATAGCGACATATGTCAACAACCACTTGAACTACATATGTCCTAACAATTTGTACCATTAAAGTGCGGAAGTATATGGGTATTTCCAATAATTTGCCCTTAGAGTGAGGTTTGATTTGTTGTTGTTTTGTATACATCAAAGCTTTAATGATAGATAATTGTAATTTGATCTTCATCAATATATGGCTCCATTGGGATAAGCTAGCTCACATTCTGGCTCAACATGCTAATAAGTTTGTCGATGATTTTAACTTGGGTTGAGGATAGCCCTCCTATTGTAGAAGCGGCATCTCATTATTTTGTTCTTATTATAGGATGTGCCTACAAGGATATGACCTAGACCGACTTACTAATACTATTGTCTTGTAATAATTCTGATATTGCCCCTCGACTATTCATATTTTGATTTGAACCTATCAAATGTATAGGGTCTATTCTAAACCTAACACATTAATGAGGTTTTCTTTTCTTTTCTTTTTTTTGAAAGGAAAAAGTTTAGCTATAAAATTTGTTATAACCTATGACTACAACTTTACTCAATGAAATAAATATTGCTACATATTTTAAAAAATCTAACCACTGAATCACATGTTCTTTACACTCTTAATACATATGTCAAATTTTATATCAATCGAATATTATATATTATATGATCTATGAGTTTATATTTTATACATAATTTTATACTACAAAAACTAGCAATTCAAATAATGTATTAATGGCATAGCTATTAATCTTTAATTTTCTAGAAATTTTACAATTATGGAGGATATAAAAAGAAGATGTAATCCAACAGTGGAATTCTCAAAATTCACCTCTACTAAAAAGATATTAAGTAATGTTGTAACCTTAGATTACAACCAATAGATAAACTTTGTCTTAACTTTGTCTTGATTGAAAAGAACGAGTGAAATGATTTCCCATTAAAAAATATATATGCCTTCATCATTTACCATACATACATACAAGGATTTTTTTTTTAAAATATTATGTGGAGAGTTCTACATACAAGGAGTTGCAACCATGAGATCAGTTCGGATCAATTGAAGAGTAATTCCAAGACCAAAGAATCATCTCCGGATGCTTCCGGTCAAACTCATTAGAATTAGAGTACGAGTCATACTACTTCATATACTCGTTTGTCCATTTGGTATACCATTGTTTTCGATTGATTATTTTTTGGATGTAAGATAAAAGATACAATTTTTTTTTATGATTTTTATATTAAATGTGTGACAACAAGTTAAAAAAAAAATAACTTTTTTTAAACAAAAAATCTTTTTAAAAAAATCCTTTGAAAAAAGGAACAAAAAACAAAAAATAATTTTTTTTTTTCAAACAGATATATATTAAAAAGTTAATTATTGTTGCATATATTTAGTTACACATTGTCATAAACGCTCCAACTAAAATATTACTTTGAAAACATGATTTACACTTATAACTAAACTCTATTTTGAAAACATATTTTCAATTATGTGTCCCATACATATAGTATGTAACTATCATTCCTCAAATAAAAATTTTCATAGTTTTTCAAACCTTACATGAAAATGTCTGTGCTTCTGATTTTGATTTTGATTTTTTAAAAAAAATTTATATTATTTAAGAATAGTGCTATAAACTCAATAGTTTTAACAACCATTCTCATGATAATTCTCACATCAACTGAAGTAACAAATTTATTTTTTTCTTCCCACCACTACTATGAGGGATTGTAGATTCCCCATCTATAGTGTCAAATTTTATTAGAACCTTGACTAAATGTTTGGATAAAAGGAGAGTTAAGGAGAGGTGGTTGGAAGGTGATAGGAGGTGGCACTACCCTACTTCCCTTTTCCTCCATGCCAATAGTCCTAACATATGATAGTAAAGTTGATTTGGTTTGTTTGTATTTTTTTTTTTTTTTTGGGTAAATTATAAGGCGGCACTACCCTACGTCCCTTTTCCTCCATCCCAACAGTCTTAACATCTGATAGTAAAGTCGATTTGGTTTGTTTGTATTTTATTTTTTTGGGTAAATTATAAGATGAAACTACATTATTGGTCCCTGAGATTTATCCTCTCAGTGCAATTAGTCCCTCAAGTTTGAAGCGAGTGATATTGGTCACTCAAGATTTAAAACTAAACAATGTTAGTCGTGTTAACTATCATTAGTATTATTGCCTATATGGTTAACGAAATAGTGACATGATATTTTTTAACTTATGTGACATTATTTTATTAAAAAATTTCAAAAGTACATTTACACATCATAAATTCATAATCTCAAAGTCGACGCCTGACCAAATAAAATACGTAATACCCAAACCAAATTTGAATCTCCAAATCCACAATCAATGATACTCATAGAAATAATTTTAATTAGTCCCCATCCCACCGTACATCGTTGAAGTCCATCAATGGCAAACCATCCTTGTCACGGTACCAAAAAATTTTCCAATTTTTTTGAATTAATTAATAAAAAAAACCCTAAATTTGAGAGAAGGCAAGCAAGATATATACCGATCGCCTTTGTAACCCATAGTTGGGTCATGGAATTAAAGAGATTTCACAAACCCTCAGCCTTAGTGCGTAGAGAAGATTTTTGTGTGATATCCAAGAATCTATTAATATATATATATACACACAAACACACACATAGGACAAGCAAAAACACCAGGGAAAAATTTAGTGTGAGAAAATAGAGTTTGAATATGAGCTTAGAGAGAGAGAGTGTGTGTGAGAGAGAGAAGGAGGAGAAGAAGAAGTGGCAGTAGATGGAAGAACACAATTTCAATCTATAAAGCATAAACATCAATTCAAGTTTGTATGTTCAATGATCAAGGCCGTGTTAGGATATAGGATTAGCAAGTCTTTAGATTACATATTTAAATTATTTATTTATGAACAGAACTTAGGTACAGTATCTTAAGTGCTATTCCTTAAGTTCTCCTCTTAAGATTCAACCATGTGGTTATTTAACTAAAAAATACACTTCCATCCCATCCCATAAGAAAAAATCCATATAGCAGAATCTTAATAGGGGAACTTAATGAATAGCACTTAAGTATTGTACCTAAGTCTCGCTCTTTATTTATATATAGGTATTATTGTTATTGACTGTAGATTCGAAGATTTAGATTTGATTTGCTTTGATTAGGGTATTACTTATTTGATTGAACTATGGGATTATGGATGTGTAAATTTAGTTTTCAAATTTTTTAATAAAAAATGCCACCTTAATTAAAAATATGTCATGCCATTATTTTGTGAGCCATATAAGCAATAACACTAATAGTATTTAACAAAAACACTAACAATGCTTATTTTTTAAACTTGATGAACCAGTAACGCTCGCTTGAAATTTGAGGGATTAATTGCGCTCCCAAGATAAACTTCAGGAATCAATAGTGCAGTTTCGCCAAATTATAAAATACACCCTTAAAGTTTGAGGTACTTGAATTTTACTTTTTGAATTTTAAAAATTTGGATTTTACATACTTAAACTCATGTTTTGCATATAATTTTAAATTAAAAATACTTGAAATTTAAACTTTTTATGATGAAATAGTTATTTATCTCCAATTATCTTGATATTTGTAAGTATGAGGAGTATAACAAAGCAACTTATTTCAAAGGTTGATTTGTCAAAATATTTCTTAAAAAGAATGCAAAAAAAAAAAAAAGAAAAAAAAAAAGAATGATGTAACATCATAAAAAAATAGATCAAATGTAACTTGAATTTTTTTTTCCCATAAAGTTAACCATCAATAGAAGAAGGCAAAATATATTTATCGCATGTAGGGCTTATTGGTAAATTAGAGTCCATATACAAAGACAAAATCATAAATCAAAACTAGTCTCATCACACGCACTTTTTCATTTATTCCAATTTGAGGTTTTCACGTTTTCACATTAATATTACACATTTAGAACTACTAATACAGCCAAGAGTGTCATGAGGCTAGCTTCAAAAAATGAACAAATATTACAAGTTTATTTTGTAGCAAAAAAAAATATATATGTTTTTATTTTATACATATCATTTTTATTTTGAAAATCTAATTTATAAGTGGATAAAGCATTTTCAAAATTAATAGGAGAGTGACCTTATTTTTTAGGCAATGTTTTAGTAGGAGTTAAAGTTATATTTTTATCGGATTATCCTTTAGTTTTGTCTTTATTTAAACATAAGGGTGTAGAAGTATTTTTTAATTAAAAAAAATGAGGATCCCAAATAGGAAAAGCTTCTTAAATATTAGTATAAATAAAGGTAAATTTCAAAATACAAGTTTAAAGTTATTTGAGTTTTACATCTTAAAATTTAAAAATTTAGATTTTACACCCTAAAATTTATCTCCATTAGTAAAAGCATCCCCTCCATTAATGTACTTGCCTACATAGCAAAAAATAATTACATGTCAAAAGCTAGATGGTCATGTAGACGAGACCAGGAGGGACTGTTTTTTGCGACAATGTTTCAAGCTAGAGACTCAATGATTAACGTAAGGACCAATAGTATCGAGAATCCCAAAGCAACATCTAGCACCAGATCCTATCCATCCTAAAATTTTTGCCACCTTTGGTTTCGTATGGTTTAAGAAGACAGCAATCATGCAACAAGCGTAACCCACAATATTACTGATTAAAAAAAACAATAAAGAGCACCTTAAGGGTGTGTTCGTTTGGAGAGAAAATAGGGAGGATGGAAAACTAAGGGAGGAAAATAAACATTTTTCATTGTTCGTTTGGAGAGAAAACCAAGGGAGGATGGAAAACCGGAAGGAAAATTTTCCTCCCAGGCCCACAAAAACTTTTCCTCCCAAATTGGGAGGAAAATGTAGGGGAGAAAATAAGGGGATGGGGGCATTTACTAAAATGCCCCCATCCCACTGAAGGTTTTTTTTTTTTTTTTTTTTCTTCTTCTTCAAACGTTACTGATCAGTAAAGTTTTTTTTTTTTTTTTCAACATTAACGTTGAACTCCTTTTTTTTTTTTTTTTTTTTCAACGTTAACATTGAACTCTTTTCTTTTTTTTTTTTTTTTTTTTTTTTTTTTTTTTCAACGTTAACGTTGAACTCTTTTTTTTTTTTTTTCAACGTTAACGTTGAACCTTTTTTTTTTTTTTTTAAATTTTATTTCAATGTTACTATTAACAAGGGTATAATAGTCAATTTATACCCTCCCACTTTTCCACCCTTCCAACCAGATACACAAGAGGAAAAACTAAATATTTTCCATCCTCCCACTTTTCCATCCTCCCATAATTTTCCATCCTCTCACTTTTCCACTCCTCCAACCGAACACACCCTAAACAAATGTAATGAAGATGGTAGCAGCTAGATGAAGAAGAAGATGGCCGTACAAGGTGGGACCTATCCGCCCTCAGCACCATCTCTGATATAGGATAGACTTTGCCGCGACTCCAAGGAGTTAAGGATTGATAAAAAAAATTTCAAGTACGGAATTCATAATATTAATTAAGAGAAACACCCTATCTCTTCCCAAATGCTCAATCAAGGCATTTAATTGCCTCCTTAACAATGCTATCTCAACTGCCATATCAGGTTGACCCCTTTAATCCCCCTTGATCCCCCAATTCATTGGCTACAATGTCTTCCCTGTCTATTGCACAAACAATAGACTTTTGTTAGGAATGCTATAAGTATGTGGATAATAATTGTTATATTGAGATTTAGCTAGTTAGTTAGTTACAATTCCAAGCATGTTAATCACATTTAGCACATATTAGAATTATTAATGCACATGATTAATTACATTTAGCACATGCACAAAGGGAATAATAGAACCAATAGGATAAGGCCATATAGGCCAATGAGATTAGAGCTAGTCTCATATAAATATATTATTGTAATCCAATATGAGATATGAATTGAAGAATAAACCAATTTTTTAGTGCATTAGTGCATCTTTCTCTCTCTCTCTCTCTCTCTCTCTCTCTCTCTCTCTCTCTCTCTCTCGCGATGGAGGGTGACTACCTCGAATTAAGTCAATTTCCTACAATTCCCATCAATCCCCCTATAATTCCTATCCATCTCCAATAGGAATCACCAGGTTCCTAGTATTTGGTATCAGAGCCATTGATCTGGAAATGAGCAATTGTGACCAAAGACAACTTTTGAAAGAAATACAACAAATGTTGAACAAAGCCTCAAAAGAAGTCAAGGATATTTCCAAGAAGATGAAAGCCTTGGCCGAATCTAACATGGCCATGAAGGAAGAACTTTCAAGAGTGCAAGAGGATCTTGAGAACATATCTGAAGAAGAGTTACAATCTCTAGATTTAATGAAACTTGAAGAACAAATCAAGTTCCAAGAATCTACAACTGTTGTTGCAAGCCAGAATGTTGATATCTGTATCAAAGTGGATGATGATAGACATGTACATGTTGCCCTTGAAGTTCAGTCGAAAGAACCAACAAAGAAGATGATGATGATCTTCCAAGAACCAATTCTTGATGCACAAATGGAGGCTTCCATTCAAGAGTCTATGATTCAAGAATTGGCAATCCAAGTGTCGATGATCCAAGAATCTAAGATACAAGCACCAAGAATTTTAATGGTTCTAGAATCAAATGAGGTCTTAAGGATATAAGAATATTTCAAGGTTCAAAGAACCAATGAGACTTTGAAGGTTGAAGAACCATTGAAGGCTCAAGAATTCGAGCAAAGTTTGAAGATCTACAAAGAAGAAACCTTCATGTGCATGAGACCGCTTGTTAAAGAGAAATGCATGAATATGGTGATCAAAATGTCACAAAGGTATTGGTCCGTTGGAAGATCTCCTTTAATGAAGATGCTATTTCACAACACATTGTGGGCAAGGTATTTTCAAGGGGAGGGAAATGTTAGGAATGCTATAAGCATGTAGATAATAATTATTGTATTGAGATTTATGGCTTGTTTGGATGTTTAAAAATGAAGGGGGAGTAGAGTAGAGGGAGGGAGAGTAATTTAATACCTTTGTTTGGAAGTTTTTTAAGGAATGAGGGGGAGGGATTTGGAGGAGTTTGGAAGGGTTTCAACTCCCTCTAACTCCTCATTTTTAATTCTCCCAAATTGGAGGGAGAGTGGAGGATAAAAATGTTTGACCAAATGAATTACTAAATTTGCCCTTACTATATTAACAAAATTACAAATGAAAAGACTAATTACTCCCCTCCCCCATACTTAATTTTAAAAACATCTAAATAAGGTGGAGGATAATCATTCCCCTCTATTCTCCTTTCCACTACTCTCCTCCCCTCTATTCTCCTCTACTCTCCTCCCTCTCTAAACTTCCAAACAGGCCATTAGTTAGTTAGTTACAATTCCAAGCATGTTAATCACATTTAGCACATATTAGAATTATTAATGCACATAGTTAATCACATTTAGCACATGTTGAAATTATTAATGCATATGGGGAATAATAGAACCAATAAGATGAGGCCATGTAAGCCAATGAGATTAGAGCTAGTCTCCTATAAATACATAATTGTAATCCAATATGAGATATAGATTGAAGAATAAACCAACTTCTTAGTGCATTAGTGCATTTCCCTCTCTCTCTCTTAATCTCTCTCTTTCTCTATGGAGGGTGACTACTTCGAATTAAATCAATTTTCCTACAATTCCCATCAATCCCCATATAATTCTTATCCATCTCCATTAGGAACCACCGGGTTCCTAACAACTTCTTTCCCTTATCCTTCTTCCCTTCTCACTCACCATGACTTATTGTTGTTGCAAACTAATTGCTAATGTAATAGAAGGCTGTGGTTAACTAAAGAAGGTGTTTGGGATTAGAATTAACAATCAAGATTGAATCTTGATGGGTTCTTGGAATTGGGATAAAGAAAAAAAATGCAAAGGAACTTAAATCCTAAGGATCTCAAGCTCTAATACCAAACTGGTGTAAGGAATATGTGTAGGCTGAACTATTTTGGGTTTGTTTAGAACATTTAGTAGGTGATTAGACACCTCTATAAGAACGTAAGTTCAAATGAAAGGCACAGAAAGGCTTAAAATCGCTAATTCTAAAAACCATTAGTTTCATGTCAAGTGTCAAACAAACACTAGTTACATTTAATACAAGTAACTAATTCTTTAACAAAATTAACTAATTCAAATAGGAAAGACTACCATATAAGCTAACTGCCTTAAGACCATTGTTTGGACACATAGATAACTATAACTAACTGTTCTCAACAGCCAAAGCTGCTAGTTTGGCTCAATCAAAACAACTTAGAAAATGCTCTGCACGAGAGCTTCTAAAATACAAAGGGTGTCAAAATTTACACAATTTTGCTCTAAAACTACCCACATCAATTGGTGTAAAAAAGTGTATATTTACATACTTGCTACAGTAACCATGTAAATATACACAGTTACTGTAGCTGTGTATAACAATAGTATATTCTTTTTTTTCTCTCTCACCAGTTAGATTCATTCTCTTTCCCGATAGCCATAGCAACCCAGTAGAAGAAGAAAGAAGAAAGAAGAAGAAGAAGAATAGGAGAAACACCTAACCACCAACCCAACACCTCTACAGCCTAGCACTGCCCAACCACCACCACCACAACCCATTTCAACAGTTGATAATCCACCATAAAATTAAACCAAAATCAAAAAAAAAAAAAAAAAAAAATCAAACCAAAATCAACCTAAACCATCAGAAAAACCAACTCAAAATCAAGCCAAACTAAATTCAAGCGAAACCCATCGCAAAACCCAACTCATAATCAACCCAAACCCAAGCAAAACCCATCCCAAACCCAAACCAAAATCAATAAAAACTAAATCCAATGGAAAACCCACATGAAAAATCCAACAGAAAACGCACATGAAAAACCCAATGGAAAACAGTTGAATTAGTTGTCGTTGCTACTGCCAGATCTGCTGCCTAATCTGCCTTGCTACTGATGCTGCCAAATCTTTTGCCGTGTGTGTCTTAGGTTTGAGATATGAGAGAGGAAGAGAGCTGAGGGAGTACGAATTAAGAGTGACAGAGACGGTTGAGATGAGAAAAAGATGTGTATTAATTAAAGAGATAAATATTAATAAAATAATAATAAAAAGTATTATTTAAATAAATTAGAGTGTATAATAGATAATCTGATTTAAGTATTTTGAAAATAATTGTGTAAAATAGAAAATGTAAGTTCTTATGTTAAAATAGATAGCATCTTTTAAACAAACTGATATGAATGCTCTAAGTCTAAAAGCGGTGTAGATACATTGGCTCTTGTAGCATCTTAATGGCTTGAATACTTATAAAGTATCAAAAGCGATGCAGATACAATGAATCAATGTCGTAATCACCTCTAGGAGGACAAATAACTTTAACCAAGAAGCTGAAGTAATGCTTGTTGTCTTCTTCTTCTTTTTTTTTTTTTTTTTTTTTTTTTTTTTTTTTTGATGAACAAAGTTTATCTCCAAACTAGTTTGAAGAGAAGCTCTATAAACTTCTCATATATCTCTTTTTTGTGAATTTTGAAAATTTAACCGTTGAATTTCATGTTCCTTATATTCTTAACATGCATATCAAATTTCGTTCAAATTGGATATTATTTACTATTCGATCAATAAACTTATTTTTTTATATAATTTTAGATCATAAAAATTTGAAATTTTAACATTTGTTTGAAGAGATTACAATTGTTCTTTGATCTTCTTGAAATTTTACATGCATGATGAATATAATAAGAACATGCAATCTAACGGTTAGATTTTATAAATTCACACTCAATATAGAAATATACAAGGAGTTTGTAGAATTTCTCTCTAAACTACTTTGGAGAGAAATTTTATTCTTTTTTTTATGACTGAAGAAGGTAGAATGCTTGTTGTCTTAATAAGGAAACATTTTGAAAATTATCCAAAAATTAAATAAGGAAACATCTTGGTTCTTGACTTAACTTGGGGTTGCATATATAGGTAGGTGCATTAGAAAAGTGCAATTAAGCAATGCCTTATAATTAAAGAGTATTAATTAGTGTACTACAATTTTTTCTGCATTAAGTTTATAAATTAGTCTATAGATAATTTAAATAAATATCTATTCATGAATTAATTGAAGTTTGCTAATTATATTAGTAGCCACATTAATTTATAATTTTTTCGTTAAAAAAATTTGTAATATCTTTCATATTTTCATTCTCATACGCAGAAGAAGGGTAATTATTGAGTACTTCTAGAGTGCTATAAATACGTACTCTTCCTTTTCATATAACAATAGATCCTACTAATTAAATTTATGATAAAATCCACAATTTATGTATTTATGGTACTCTCAGAACATTCAATAACTTTCCTCAGGAAAGATGAGAGAAATGATGGTGGTGGTTATAGCACAAACAAGTGCCTCTGTACTGTCTTAGCTTTGTTGTATGACTGCTGCTCGGATCTATTGTTTGAATTATTGGCTTATTGTCCTCGTCTTGCTTTTATTACTTGTCCTTTTTTTCCCATGATAAATAGACTTTTATTGCTTTTCCTGCCCATTTAAACGAAATTTTAAAATCAGCTTTATTTTGATTTATGACTTTTATGGTTTATCGTTTTCCCATTTAAAATTGGAATTCAAATTTATGTAATAATATTTTTTTTAATAGCATGAGTTTTGACCCATTTTAAAACTTTATGTTTCTTCTCATTAGCATTATTTGGAAATTGTTACTTAAAAAAAAGGCATTGTTTGGAAATTCGTTTAATATATAGTAATACACATTGCTTGGAATATACTCAGATTTATGCAATAATATTTTTTAAGAACGTGACTTTTAATTGATTTTAAAACTTTCGAGTTAGTAAAAATATGGTACGAGTTTAATATGACAAATATATGGATGGCTATAGTTCGGTATCTTTCAAAAAATAAAAACGTTTCAAAAATTCGGTATAAAAATACAAAAATGGAAAAAAAAAATGGTACGTATATGTTACGCGTATATTACATTTGTTTTTTACAAAATCGTAAACAAAAATACGTAAACATTTATCATATATATTTTTAGATAAATACAATCATCTTTGTATCATAACTTTTTAACTCCTGTCAAGTGTGATTTAATCTTTAGAACATACAAATAAAATTTAAATTTTTTGAGAACAATGCTAAGAAATTACAAATTTTATTATATAGGTCATTTAAATTGATGTCATGATGTCACTAATTATAAAAGTATAATTAGCTCAATTAGTAAAGTCTCTTATAGTCGTATCAGAGATTTAGGGTTCAATCTCCTCCTACACAAAAAATTTATTAATATCTTGGTCTGATGATAAAGAGCTATTATCAAGAGCGGATGCCATAGGAAACTCTTTAAAAAAAAATTATAAAAGTAATTCTAACACTCATTATTATTTTGATAAAACAATACCAATCACATTTATTGTCTCATTAATTATTAAGTTTTTGTAGTAGGTTTAGTCATATGTACACAACATTTTTCATAAGAATTTTATAACAAATTCTTGATGACAAACTAGTATTGATGAGTGAGAAAATGATATCAACGGTGGGCTTAAATTATAACAAATAATAATTTACTACCTAAATTTTGTTGTGAAAATATTCTAGATGTACTGTTCCAATATATGTTGCACTAGTTTCAGAGTATTTAATAATAATAAAATGATTATTTTGGCACCAAGAACAATAGCACGACTTGATGTATGTGTTTTGTCAGGTTTATATTTTAAATATATTAAACATGACTCTTATTCTCATTTAGCGTTTGACATGTATTCGTTTTATTGAGATTTTTTAATATTTTATATTCCTTATCTGACGCAACAACCAACAAGTTTCAATAAAAAATTGGGTTTTTTTATTTTTTATTTTTTTTATTTAATCTTTTAACAGTCCGAATGTAATGAGCCAATTGTTGTGCGATTAAACTCAAAGTAATGTGTTTAATTACGTAGCTTGTTCATGATACATTCTCCAATTTAATTTGGAGAGCAAAGCTATATTTTTTGCCTTTACCACTTGTATTCCTAAGCCCCCTTTTTCCTTGGACCTTATAATTTTGTTCTAACCCACCATATGCATCTTCCTTTTCTCATTAGTGGAACCCCATAAAAAATCCTTGTTAATTTTGTCCAATTTATCACATATGTGGATAGGTAGAGCCACCCCTTGCATCACATAATTCGAGATGGCAGCCATCACAGACTTAATTAGAACTGCGCGACCAGCAAAGGATAAGTATTTTGCCTTCCACCCTGCTAATCTGTTCATGACCTTTTCCACAACGAACTTATATGGACTTCTGTTTGCCCCTTTATGTCTTAATAGGAAACCAAGATACTTTCCAATCTCCTTCGTTTCCTGGATACCCATTTTCTCACAAACTTCATCCTTTAGGCTTTCATTGACGTTTAGGGAAAAGTATATGTGAGATTTTTCCAAGCTAATTTTTTGGCCTGATTCCGCACAAAATTTTTCAAGCACTTCCACCATTGCATCACAGGCAGCCAGTCCACCTTCCAAACAAAATGATGTCATTTGCAAAAAAGAGATGGGAAAAGCCTAAGTTTTCCTTGGATGCTTTCAAAGGGGTCCAAACTCCATCTACACATTTTTTCTCAATAAGATGGCCTAAGTATTCCATACATAATATAAAAATGTACGAGAATAAGGAGTCTCCCTACCTAATATCCCTTGAAGGTTCAAAAGGTTGTAAAGCACCCCCATTAACCAAGATGGATGTGCTTGTACTTGCAATGCAACTCAATATAATCTTGGTAATTTTAGGGGGAAAGTGAAAGGCTTGTAGAACTCTTTGCACAAAACTCCACTCAAGCCTTTCAAAGGCTTTTTCTAAGTCTAACTTAATAGCCATGTAACCAACTCTTCCCTTTTTTTTTGTCCAAAGTATGTAGAAGTTCTTGGGCAATGAGAACATTGTCAGTTCCCCTTTGGCCAAGCACAAAGGCAGTTTGATTTTTGAGACAACTTTATAAATAGAGTTGCATAAGCTAATGGGTCTAAAGTTGCTCAAAGACTCTGGGTTTAGACACTTCGGAATCAACACTATCAAGGTCTCGTTTAAATAGCTTGGCCCAACGCCATGCGTAAAAATTTCATTAATCTCCTTACAAACAAAATTTTTAATCTCCACCCGAAAATGTTGATAGAATCCCGCGTGTAGTCCATCTGGTCCTAGGGCTTTGAATGGTTTTAGAGACCAAAGACTTGCTCTAATTTCCTCCAAAGTGACATTACAATCGATCCTAGCTCTATCCTCTTCTGTTAAGAAGCAACAAGAGAAGGCAGAAACATCTGAGGAAATGGAAAAACTCTCGTCCTCTCCAAATTGGAAAGCAATTAATATTGGGTTTCCTATCTTTAAAAAAGGAATATGGTGGGGAATCGATAATGGACATGGGGTTCGGGTTTGGTCAGACAGCTAAATTAATGGAGAAACTCTTCGGGGCATGGTTGAAGGGCCCTTAAGGCAAGAAGAAGTGGATTTGACAGTGGCTTCTTTGTGTCAAGATCATGAATGGAGGTGGGATCTCCTTTCCTTTGAAGTTCCAGAATCAATCAAGAATAAAATTAAAGCCATCACTATTCAATTCTTTGGAAATAGGAAAGATACCATCATGTGGAAATTTTCTAAAGATGGTGAATTTTCTACAAGTTCAGCTTACCAGTTAACATTGCAACTTGAAAAAACAGAAAATCAATTTCAAGAGCAGTGGATATGGAAGTTGAATATTTTACCAAGGATGATAAGCTTTTTATGGCTATGTGTTCATGGTAGCATACCAGTGAAGTTTGTGCTGGCAGAAAGGGGCATCAACTGCAATAAGGTGTGTCCTGTGTGTAAACAACATGATGAATCTATAGTCCATCTGTTGCGTGATTGTGTGGTAGCTTGGGACTTATGGTACAAGCTGGGTGTCCCTCCCTCTCTTATCAATTCCTTTAATGAAAATTTTGTAACTTGGCTTGGAATTAATAGTTTGAGCACTGTTAAACATAGCACACACATCTCTTGGTGCACAGTTTTTTTTGTATGCGGTTTGGTGTTTGTGGAAGAATAGAAATAATGTGATGTTTGATAATAGTACCCCAAATCCTAAGCTTGACAAACACTGCTGGGTTTAGCTAGAGAATATTATTTTTGTGTAAGCAAAATTAACCAAGTTTCCTTTAAAACTTGTATCCCTGTTAGATGGATTAGGCCACCAGCTGGTTGGTATAAATTAAATACCGATGGTGCGTCTATTGGAAATCCTGGTAAGGCGGGTGGTGGAGGAGTGATTAGGGACTGTCATGGAAATTGGGTGAAGGGGTACTCAAGATCAATTGGAAATACCACGAGTGTGTTGGCTGAATGGTGGGCATTGCGTGATGGTTTGATATTAGCTATTCAATTGGGCATAAACTAGCTTGAGGTGGAACTAGATGCCAAGGTGATTATGGAGTTGCTTAATGGAGTTGATTGTCCTAACCACA